>CM019706.1:8548838-8588275 GCA_009760885.1 Achatina immaculata | reverse complement strand
GAATCATGGACAATAGGCAAGTCTGCACAAAAATCATTGGAAGCAGCAGAAATGTGGTTTATTAGAAGAATGTTGCGAATCCACTGGACAGCAAAAATAACTAATGAAGAATGTATGAGAAGAGCTGGAGAGACAAAAAACCTTGTCAGAAAGATAAGAGAGAGACAATGTACTTTCATAGGACATGCAATGAGAAGAGGGGGCATTGAAAATATTATAACAACAGGAAAAATAGAAGAAGAAGATCAAGAGGAAGACCAAGAGAAATGATACTGGACAGTCTGACGGGATGGTGTGAGAGGAGATCACCAACTGAACTGATGGCCTGCATGAAGGATCGGGTACTCTGGAGAAGCATAATAGCCAACGCCAGCCGGCACGGCACTTGATGATGATGATGATGAACACTTCAGTGCATTCTCCAAAGGTAAGGTGTGAGGGTAAGGTAGACAGACCTGCTGCTTACACTGAAGGTAAGGTGTGAGGGTAAGGTAGACAGACCTGCTGCTTACACTGAAGGTAATGTGTGAGGGTAAGGTAGAAAGACCTGCTGCTTACACTGAAGGTAATGTGTGAGGGTAAGGTAGAAAGACCTGCTGCTTACACTGAAGGTAATGTGTGAGGGTAAGGTAGAAAGACCTGCTGCTTACACTGAAGGTAAGGTGTGAGGGTAAGGTAGACAGACCTGCTGCTTACACTGAAGCAGGATCCTGTGTCTCTCTTGTGTCGAGAGTTTTTACCTGTAGTTTATGAATGCCAGTAGGAGGTAGGGTTGGCTGAGTGGAGAGACTTATGGCCTCTCAAACTTCAGGTGTGAGACTGAATCCTGCCCATCAGTTCATTAGGTCTTTTCCTTGTGGTATTAATTAGTTTTTAATGTTCAGCTTCTCTCTTCATTTATTTTTCTGTTTATCCAGATGTTTATTGATGTCTTCTGTTTTTGATGAAGAGTAGATCAGGTGAAAGTACACACTCTTGTCTTACACTTTGTTGTATATTCTGATACTCACCTTTGTTCACTCTTTAATTCCAGTACATAATTCTCGTACCATCTGTATTAAGTTTTGCTAGCACTTGTATCTGCATGTCTGATCTGGCAAAAGCTTTCATGTAATCAATAAAGCACAAATAGAAATCTTTGTTTACTTCTAGAAATTTTCTGTTATAGTTCTTAATAAAAAAAAAAATTGCATTAGAAATTTAGGAATTTGAGTTTTACTTGGTTTACAATTTGCTTATCTTCTGGTGAACAGATGGAAGTTCATCACTGCTTCAAGTCTTATCAAGAATTAATGTAATAGAGGAGGCTGTGTCTTCTATAAGAAGCAGCACAGACAGGCTTACACAGAAACAGGCAAGCACTGATCAGCAGATTACTCACCTGACACAGGAGCTATCCAAGCAGAAAAAACACAACATAAAGTTGAGTAGCATCGAGGAACAAGTTGAAGCTGCAAGAAAAAATTGCACTGAAATAAAGGAAGACCATAAGTCAAGGCTTAAAAGTCTGGAGAAGACTGTACAGAAACTGTCTAGAAAACAAGACCAACTGTCTACACAACAAGATGAGCTGAAGGAGGAAAGTTTTGCCTCAAAGAATGCACTAGAAGAAAAACTTGTTTGTGTTAGTAAGAGGACAGAATCTGTGAAGGAGCAAGTTGATGTGTTAAACTCCGTCACTGATAGAATGGAGTCACAGCTGAGCGATGGTGTGGCAAGAGCTGAGGTGCTGGAGGCTGTCAGGACATCACTGAGAGGATTTGAGGACAGGCTGCTGGTCATTGAGGGTGATGGAGGCGAGAGTATGAGAAGACTGGGAGAGCAGCTTGAGGAAGTAGAGGAAAGTGTGAGTATAAGCTCTTCATCTGTCATCTTGTCTCTCATTCTCTGTCTCTCTTTTTCTCTGAGTGTGTGTGTGTTTGTGTCTGCACGTATATGGAGGTACTATCATTTAACTGCTTAGCTGCTGTGTGTCCAGCAGTGTTTTATGTTTTCTGTTACAGTCACACAGAAGCTTGTACACATCATTAATGTCTTAATTATCATCATTGTCATCATCATCCTGTGCCAGGAACTTATGACCAGTAGATATCTAACTTGTTTTGACTTCTTGGCCAGCATACCAAACTGGATTACTTCCAAACTATCTCTTGATGTTTCATTTCCTTGGCCAGCATACCAGACTGGATTACTTCCAACCTATTTCTTGATGTTTTGACTCCGTGGCCAGCATACCAGACTGGATTACTTCCAACCTATCTCTTGATGTTTCAACTCCATGGCCAGCATACCAGACTGGATTACTTCCAACCTGTCTCTTGATGTTTCAACTCCATGGCCAGCATACCAGACTGGATTACTTCCAACCTATCTCTTGATGTTTCAACTCCTTGGCCAGCATACCAGACTGGATTACTTCCAACCTATCTCTTGATGTTTCAGTTCCTTGGCCAGCATACCAGACTGGATTACTTCCAACCTATCTCTTGATGTTTCAACTCCTTGGCCAGCATACCAGACTGGATTACTTCCAACCTATCTCTTGATGTTTCAACTCCTTGGCCAGCCTACCAGACTGGATTACTTCCAACCTATCTCTTGATGTTTTCACTACCACTGCCATCCTCTACTCATCTCTTTTCCTCTTTCTTTCTATCCAGTATAGTTGTTGGTGTATTTTCTTGAGGTGAGCAAAATACTTGACATATCTTGCAGAAATGCTGTTCATCTGTTTGAGATGTTCAAGTAGTTCTTTGAGTGTCTCCTTGTCTGTCCATGAAACCTGGCAGCCACATTTTCTACAGTGTTATTCTTCTGTTTCCTGGTTGAAAGCCAGTCTCAACAACCACATGGTTGGCACACATAACAGAGGTCAACAAGCTGTAGTCAAGAGGATGTGCTGCCACATGAATGCATTGACCCATGTGTGATGATAACATCTATGTTTTTCATGTATGAGGCATTTGTTGTGTTTGTTGTATGAAACATTAACATATTTGTTATATGAAACATGAATGTATTTGTTGTATTAAACATTAATGTATTTATTGTGTTAAACATGAATGTATTTGTTGTATAAAACATGAATGTATTTGCTGTATGAAACATTAGATACAGTCAGTGAGAAGCTTGTATATCTTCAGCTCCCCTATTTTTTTTTTCTCTTTCCCTCTCTTTCCTTTTCTGAACTTTTATGCCTTTTGATGAACTGTGCTACAAACACCATCATCTACCACATTTCACATACATGTGATTTTTTTTTCACCCCTCCAATTCTGTACCATGTGTTATTATTAGCACACAGTAATCAGCTATAACATATCACTGTTTACCTGGCAATATAACGTGTTACATAACATCACTGTTTATCTGGCAATATAACGTGTTACATAACATCACTGTTTATCTGGCAATATAGCATGTAATGTAACATCACTGTTTACCTTGCAATATAATGTGTAACATAACATCACTGTTTACTTGGCAATATAATGTGTAACATAACATCACTGTTTACCTGGCAATCTTCAGTACAAAGTCTTGTGCCAGATGTTGAGCAGCAAACTACAACCTCTTGATCAGTTGAGAAGTATCCTGAACAAACAAGCCCAGACTCGTGGTGTGAATGTGAACAAGGTAAAGCTTGTGTCATTGTGAAGTATTACTGTAGCTACCTACTACTGATTTGTGAAGTATCATGGTAGCCAGCTTCAGTGATTTGTGAAATATTTCAACAACTACCTGCCACTGATTGTGAAGTATTGTGAGATCAGTAGAGAGATCTGAAACCTGTTGTATGAAGTGAAGAAAGTTACTTTTTTATTAATGTATGATTGTCTTTTAGTTCATAATTTTATTAATGTATGATTGTTTGTTAGTTCATAATTTTATTAGTGTATGATTGTTTGTTAGCTCATGATTTGATTAATGTATCATTGTTTGTTAGTTGATGATTTGATTAAATCTTGGACTCCATGTAGTAAATTTCTCTAGTTTTTTTCACCTATCAGTACAGATGTAAGAAATGTTATATTGTAGAGGGATTGATTGATTGATTGATCTTTATTTCAGAGGGGTTAAGAATTGGGCACTAAACAACTACACAGCTCTCTAGATCTTCAGATGAAGTACATACCACCCTACCCCACCAACAATTGTTCCGTTTACTTTAGCTACAGAAAATTCTGTGTTACCATTTTATTTTTGTGATCTGTTTTTAGTGAAGTCTTGTTTTATCTAAGGACGTAAGCCTGTTATAGCTTGGAGATACTTACAGGATATAGTGTTAGTTCTTTGATCTGTTGGCATGCTAGAGGGCAGCATCATGCTTGTCTGCTTTTCCTTCTCAAGCATCACAGGAATTTCTACAGCAGGATGTCTGGAGTGCTTCTTGCCAGATTTGAACCACCAACCTTCGCCATGAGAGGCTAATGCACTAACAACTTTGCCACTCAGATGCTTATTAAATTCATATCCAGAAGACAGGTGTTATTTTAAGAGACATGTCTAGAAGACAGATGAGCAGAGACCATAAGTTGGTGTAGGACATGACTAGAAGACATTTGAGCAGAGGCCATAAGTTGGTGTAGAGCATGTCTGTAAGGCATGTGAGCGAAGGCTGTAAGTCAGCAAAGGGCACATTTCTGTAAGGCATGTAAGCAGAGGCCATAAGTCAGCAAAGGGCACATTTCTGTAAGGCATGTAAGCAGAGGCCATAAGTCAGCAAAGAGCACATTTCTGTAAGGCATGTAAGCAGAGGCCATAAGTCAGCAAAGGGCACATTTCTGTAAGGCATGTAAGCAGAGGCCATAAGTCAGCAAAGGGCACATTTCTGTAAGGCATGTAAGCAGAGGCCATAAGTCAGCAAAGGGCACATTTCTGTAAGGCATGTAAGCAGAGGCCATAAGTCAGCAAAGGGCACATTTCTGTAAGGCATGTAAGCAGAGGCCATAAGTCAGCAAAGGGCACATTTCTGTAAGGCATGTAAGCAGAGGCCATAAGTCAGCAAAGGGCACATTTCTGTAAGGCATGTAAGCAGAGGCCATAAGTCAGCAAAGGGCACATTTCTGTAAGGCATGTAAGCAGAGGCCATAAGTCAGCAAAGGGCACATTTCTGTAAGGCATGTAAGCAGAGGCCATAAGTCAGCAAAGGGCACATTTCTGTAAGGCATGTAAGCAGAGGCCATAAGTCAGCAAAGGGCACATTTCTGTAAGGCATGTAAGCAGAGGCCATAAGTCAGCAAAGGGCACATCTGTAAGGCATGTGAGCGGAGCCTGTAAATCTGCAAAGGGCACATGGGCACATCTGGAAGGCATTTAAGCAGAGGCCATAAGTCAGTTTATGACTGATTATTTTTGAGTGACAGAGAGAGCACCACATAGACTGAGAAAGAAGGAAATGATAAAAAAAAAGAAGAAAATCCATGGTTCGAATTATTGAGAATTATGGAAATGAGACCACAAAAAATGCCTGCTTGTTTTTAGTTAATGAGCTTTACTCTAACTACTGATCTACACAGACTGCCTGTGCTGTCTGGGAGCTTTCATTCTCAAAGTTATCTCACTCACATTCTGTATCATGATTTCCCTAGGCATAACTTGAGACAGTGTATGTTGTCATTCTTTTTCTTCTAATATTGTTAGATCAAATATTCCCAAGCCTGCACAGACACCAATAAAGCCAATAATACACTCTGTGTTTAACCTGATATAGGCTTATGTTACTTAATACATTGTTACTTTCATTTTCAGGAAGTAATAAAGCCAATAATACACTCTGTGTTTAACCTGATATAGGCTTATATTACTTAATACATTGTTACTTTCATTATCAGGAAGTAATAAAGCCAATAATACACTCTGTGTTTAACCTGATATAGGCTTATATTACTTAATACATTGTTACTTTCATTATCAGGAAGTAATAAAGCCAGTAATACACTCTGTGTTTAACCTGATATAGGCTTATATTACTTAATACATTGTTACTTTCATTATCAGGAAGTAATAAAGCCAATAATACACTCTGTGTTTAACCTGATATAGGCTTATATTACTTAATATAGTGTTAGTTCTTTGATCTGTTGGCATGCTAGAGGGCAGCATCATCTTGTCTGCTTTTCCTTCTCAAGCATCACAGGAATTTCTACAGCAGGATGTCTGGAGTGCTTCTTGCCAGATTTGAACCACCAACCTTCGCCATGAGAGGCTAATGCACTAACAACTTTGCCACTCAGATGCTTATTAAATTCATATCCAGAAGACAGGTGTTATTTTAAGAGACATGTCTAGAAGACAGATGAGCGGAGACCATAAGTTGGTGTAGGATATGACTAGAAGACATTTGAGCAGAGGCCATAAGTTGATGTAGAGCATGTCTGTAAGGCATGTAAGCAGAGGCCATAAGTCAGCAAAGGGCACATTTCTGTAAGGCATGTAAGCAGAGGCCATAAGTCAGCAAAGGGCACATTTCTGTAAGGCATGTAAGCAGAGGCCATAAGTCAGCAAAGAGCACATTTCTGTAAGGCATGTAAGCAGAGGCCATAAGTCAGCAAAGGGCACATTTCTGTAAGGCATGTAAGCAGAGGCCATAAGTCAGCAAAGGGCACATTTCTGTAAGGCATGTAAGCAGAGGCCATAAGTCAGCAAAGGGCACATTTCTGTAAGGCATGTAAGCAGAGGCCATAAGTCAGCAAAGGGCACATTTCTGTAAGGCATGTAAGCAGAGGCCATAAGTCAGCAAAGGGCACATTTCTGTAAGGCATGTAAGCAGAGGCCATAAGTCAGCAAAGGGCACATTTCTGTAAGGCATGTAAGCAGAGGCCATAAGTCAGCAAAGGGCACATTTCTGTAAGGCATGTAAGCAGAGGCCATAAGTCAGCAAAGGGCACATTTCTGTAAGGCATGTAAGCAGAGGCCATAAGTCAGCAAGGGCACATTTCTGTAAGGCATGTAAGCAGAGGCCATAAGTCAGCAAAGGGCACATTTCTGTAAGGCATGTAAGCAGAGGCCATAAGTCAGCAAAGGGCACATCTGTAAGGCATGTGAGCGGAGCCTGTAAATCTGCAAAGGGCACATGGGCACATCTGGAAGGCATTTAAGCAGAGGCCATAAGTCAGTTTATGACTGATTATTTTTGAGTGACAGAGAGAGCACCACATAGACTGAGAAAGAAGGAAATGATAAAAAAAAGAAGAAAATCCATGGTTCGAATTATTGAGAATTATGGAAATGAGACCACAAAAAATGCCTGCTTGTTTTAGTTAATGAGCTTTACTCTAACTACTGATCTACACAGACTGCCTGTGCTGTCTGGGAGCTTTCATTCTCAAAGTTATCTCACTCACATTCTGTATCATGATTTCCCTAGGCATAACTTGAGACAGTGTATGTTGTCATTCTTTTTCTTCTAATATTGTTAGATCAAATATTCCCAAGCCTGCACAGACACCAATAAAGCCAATAATACACTCTGTGTTTAACCTGATATAGGCTTATGTTACTTAATACATTGTTACTTTCATTTTCAGGAAGTAATAAAGCCAATAATACACTCTGTGTTTAACCTGATATAGGCTTATATTACTTAATACATTGTTACTTTCATTATCAGGAAGTAATAAAGCCAATAATACACTCTGTGTTTAACCTGATATAGGCTTATATTACTTAATACATTGTTACTTTCATTATCAGGAAGTAATAAAGCCAGTAATACACTCTGTGTTTAACCTGATATAGGCTTATATACTTAATACATTGTTACTTTCATTATCAGGAAGTAATAAAGCCAATAATACACTCTGTGTTTAACCTGATATAGGCTTATATTACTTAATACATTGTTACTTTCATTATCAGGAAGTAATAAAGCCAATAATACACTCTGTGTTTAACCTGATATAGGTTTATATTACTTAATACATTGTTACTTTCATTTTCAGGAAGTAATAAAGCCAATAATACACTCTGTGTTTAACCTGATATAGGTTTATATTACTTAATACATTGTTACTTTCATTATCAGGAAGTAATAAAGCCAATAATACACTCTGTGTTTAACCTGATATAGGCTTATATTACTTAATACATTGTTACTTTCATTATCAGGAAGTAATAAAGCCAATAATACACTCTGTGTTTAACCTGATATAGGCTTATATTACTTAATACATTGTTACTTTCATTATCAGGAAGTAATAAAGCCAATAATACACTCTGTGTTTAACCTGATATAGGCTTATTACTTAATACATTTCTGTAAGGCATGTAAGCAGAGGCCATAAGTCAGCAAAGGGCACATTTCTGTAAGGCATGTAAGCAGAGGCCATAAGTCAGCAAAGGGCACATTTCTGTAAGGCATGTAAGCAGAGGCCATAAGTCAGCAAAGGGCACATTTCTGTAAGGCATGTAAGCAGAGGCCATAAGTCAGCAAAGGGCACATTCTGTAAGGCATGTAAGCAGAGGCCATAAGTCAGCAAAGAGCACATTTCTGTAAGGCATGTAAGCAGAGGCCATAAGTCAGCAAAGGGCACATTTCTGTAAGGCATGTAAGCAGAGGCCATAAGTCAGCAAAGGGCACATTTCTGTAAGGCATGTAAGCAGAGGCCATAAGTCAGCAAAGGGCACATCTGTAAGGCATGTGAGCGGAGGCCATAAGTCAGCAAATGGCACATTTCTGTAAGGCATGTGAGCGGAGGCCATAAGTCAGCAAAGGGCACATTTCTGTAAGGCATGTGAGCGGAGGCCATAAGTCAGCAAAGGGCACATCTGTAAGGCATGTAAGCAGAGGCCATAAGTCAGCAAAGGGCACATTTCTGTAAGGCATGTGAGCGGAGGCCATAAGTCAGCAAAGGGCACATCTGTAAGGCATGTGAGCAGAGCCTGTAAATCTGCAAAGGGCACATGGGCACATCTGTAAGGCATGTAAGCAGAGGCCATAAGTCAGTTTATGACTGATTATTTTTGAGTGACAGAGAGAGCACCACATAGACTGAGAAAGAAGGAAATGATAAAAAAAAGAAGAAAATCCATGGTTCGAATTATTGAGAATTATGGAAATGAGACCACAAAAAATGCCTGCTTGTTTTTAGTTAATGAGCTTTACTCTAACTACTGATCTACACAGACTGCCTGTGTTCTCTGGGAGCTTTCATTCTCAAAGTTATCTCACTCACATTCTGTATCATGATTTCCCTAGGCATAACTTGAGACAGTGTATGTTGTCATTCTTTTTCTTCTAATATTGTTAGATCAAATATTCCCAAGCCTGCACAGACACCAATAAAGCCAGTAATACACTCTGTGTTTAACCTGATATAGGTTTATATTACTTACTACATTGTTACTTTCATTTTCAGGAAGTAATAAAGCCAATAATACACTCTGTGTTTAACCTGATATAGGCTTATGTTACTTAATACATTGTTACTTTCATTATCAGGAAGTAATAAAGCCAGTAATACACTCTGTGTTTAACCTGATATAGGCTTATGTTACTTAATACATTGTTACTTTCATTATCAGGAAGTAATAAAGCCAATAATACACTCTGTGTTTAACCTGATATAGGCTTATGTTACTTAATACATTGTTACTTTCATTATCAGGAAGTAATAAAGCCAATAATACACTCTGTGTTTAACCTGATATAGGCTTATGTTACTTAATATATTGTTACTTTCATTATCAGGAAGTAATAAAGCCAATACACTCTGTGTTAACCTGATATAGGCTTATGTTACTTAATACATTGTTACTTTCATTTTCAGGAAGTAATAAAGCCAATAATACACTCTGTGTTTAACCTGATATAGGCTTATATTACTTAATACATTGTTACTTTCATTTTCAGGAAGTATAAAGCCAATAATACACTCTGTGTTTAACCTGATATAGGCTTATATTACTTAATACATTGTTACTTTCATTTTCAGGAAGTAATAAAGCCAATAATACACTCTGTGTTTAACCTGATATAGGCTTATGTTACTTAATACATTGTTACTTTCATTTTCAGGAAGTAATAAAGCCAATAATACACTCTGTGTTTAACCTGATATAGGCTTATATTACTTAATACATTGTTACTTTCATTTTCAGGAAGTAATAAAGCCAATAATACACTCTGTGTTTAACCTGATATAGGCTTATATTACTTAATACATTGTTACTTTCATTTTCAGGAAGTAATAAAGCCAATAATACACTCTGTGTTTAACCTGATATAGGCTTATATTACTTAATACATTGTTACTTTCATTTTCAGGAAGTAATAAAGCCAATAATACACTCTGTGTTTAACCTGATATAGGCTTATATTACTTAATACATTGTTACTTTCATTTTCAGGAAGTAATAAAGCCAATAATACACTCTGTGTTTAATCTGATATAGGCTTATATTACTTAATACATTGTTACTTTCATTATCAGGAAGTAATAAAGCCAATAATACACTCTGTGTTTAACCTGATATAGGTTTATATTACTTACTACATTGTTACTTTCAGCTTCAGGAAATAATAAATTCAATAATACACTCTGTGTTTAACCTGATATAGGTTATATTACTTACTACATTGTTACTTTCAGCTTCAGGAAGTAATAAAGGCAGTAGATAACATTTCTCCAAGAATTCATAAACTGGGTAAGTGACATGTATCAGAGAGTCCATGATTCTAACAGTGTAGAGGTAAGTGACATGTATCAGAGAATCCATGATTCTAACAGTGTAGAGGTAAGTGACATGTATCAGAGAGTCCATGATTCTAACAGTGTAGAGGTAAGTGACATGTATCAGAGAGTCCATGATTCTAACAGTGTAGAGGTAGGTGACATGTATCAGAGAATCCATGATTCTAACAGTGTAGAGGTAAGTGACATGTATCAGAGAATCCATGATTCTAACAGTGTAGAGGTAAGTGACATGTATCAGAGAATCCATGATTCTAACAATTATGAGTTTATGTATAGACAGATTTCTTGTGATTTCATGAAGATGAGTTTATGTACAGCAGTCTATACATTTCATGTGATTTTACCACAATGAACAGTCAACCATCATCATCTTGTGCCTAGTTGTGAAGTGCGAGTGATTATGTTTTTCCACCTTATACAGTCACTGGTCTGACTAATCAGACCACACCAGTTTGTCTCATGGTATCTCTTTCTCGTTGTGTCTTGTTTATCATTTGCCATGAGTTTTTCAGTGATTATTGTCATCTTCAAAGACAGCCCGACACATGAAACTAGTTGCTGCTTCACTTCTTCTCCCTATTATTTTCTAAAAGTTTTACAAGATGTCATTACATCATGTGTATGATGTGTGAACATTATCACTGCATCACATGTACAGTGTGTGAATATTACCACTACATCATGTGTACAGTATGAACATTATCACTACACATGTGTACAGTATGTGAACATTATCACTACATCATGTGAATAGTATGTGAACATTATCACTACATCATGTGAATAGTATGTGAACATTATCACTACATCATGTGTATAGTATATGAACATTATCACTACATCATGTATATAGTATGTGAACATTATCACTACATCATATGTATTGTGAACATTATCACTACATCATTTATACAATATGTGAACATTATCGCTACATCATGTGTATAGTATTTAAACATTATCATTACATCATTTATACATTATGTGAATATTATCACTACATCAGTTATACAGTATGTGAACATTATCACTACATCAGTTATACAGTATGTGAACATTATCACTACATCATTTATACATTATGTGAACATTATCATTATACTTGATTCTTGCCAGTGCTGCGCTATGTTGATTACCAATTGTTATTATAATAAGCTTCAAAGAGTTGTTGTACACAAGACATCTCATTGCCTCATATTATTGTATGAAACAGACTTTTTTGTTGTATGAAACACTAGATGTTTTTTTTGTTGTATGAAACATTAGATGTTTTTTTTTGTTGTATGAAACACTAGATGTTTTTTTTGTTGTATGAAACACTAGGTGTTTTTTTTGTTGTATGAAACACTAGATGTTTTTTTTGTTGTATGAAACATTAGATGTTTTTTTTGTTGTATGAAACACTAGATGTTTTTTTTGTTGTATGAAACATTAGATGTTTTTTTTGTTGTATGAAACATTAGATGTTTTTTTTGTTGTATGAAACATTAGATTTTTTTTTGTTGTATGAAGCATTAGATGTTTTTTTTGTTTTATGAAACATTAGATGTTTTTTTTTGTATGAAACATTAGATGTTTTTTTTTGTTGTATGAAACATTAGATGTTTTTTTGGTTGTATGAAACATTAGATGTTTTTTTTGTTGTATGAAACATTAGATGTTTTTTTTTGTTGTATGAAACATTAGATGTTTTTTGTTGTATGAAACATTAGATGTTTTTTGTTGTATGAAACATTAGATGTTTTTTTTTGTTGTATGAAACATTAGATGTTTTTTTTTGTTGTATGAAACATTAGATGTTTTTTTGTTGTATGAAACATTAGATGTTTGTTTTGTTGTATGAAACATTAGATGTTTTTTTGTTGTATGAAACATTAGATGTTTGTTTTGTTGTATGGAACATTAGATGTTTGTTTTGTTGTATGAAACATTAGATGTTTTTTGTTGTATGAAACATTAGATGTTTTTTTGTTGTATGAAACATTAGATGTTTTTTTGTTGTATGAAACATTAGATGTTTTTTTGTTGTATGAAACATTAGATGTTTTTTGTTGTATGAAACATTAGATGTTTTTTTGTTGTATGAAACATTAGATGTTTTTTGTTGTATGAAACATTAGATGTTTTTTGTTGTATGAAACATTAGATGCAGTTACTGAGAAGCTAGTTCATCATCAGACCCCTCATTCTGTCATATCTTTCTTTTGTTTCTTTTCCTGTCTCATCATTTTATTTTTCTACCTTTTGCTTAAACTGCATTCACACATGATCATCTAGCACATACCAAGGTAGATAGAACAGGGTGGAGACAGGTTACATCTCATAGCCTCATGTTCTAGTCAGATTGGAACAAAATATCTTACAGCCTCATGTTCTGGTCAGATTGGAACAAAATATCTTACAGCCTCATGTTCTAGTCAGGTTGGAACAAGATATATTATAGCCTCATGTTCTAGTCAAGTTGGAACAAATATCTTATAACCTCATGTTCTAGTCAAGTTGGAACAAGATATCTTATAGCCTCATGTTCTAGTCAAGTTGGAACAAGATATCTTATAGCCTCATGTTCTAGTCAAGTTGGAACAAGATATCTTATAGCCTCATGTTCTAGTCAGGTTGGAACAAGATATCTTATAGCCTCATGTTCTAGTCAAGTTGGAACAAGATATCTTATAGCCTCATGTTCTAGTCAAGTTGGAACAAGATATCTTATAGCCTCATGTTCTAGTCAAGTTGGAACAAGATATCTTATAACCTCATGTTCTGGACAAGTTACAATATTTGAACGTTGTATGATATGCAATTTTTCTCAATTAGATTCACGTAGAGAACTTAGTAGTCTTGCACTGACGGATTACTTGAGAGTTGTTATATTACAGATGCCATTAACACTACTATAAGTCACAACAAGAGTGTAAGTTAAAACACCAGCAAAAAGAGTGGAATATACAGACACCAGCAACAGGAGTATAAGTTACAAACACCAGCAACAGGAGTGTAATTTACAAACACCAACAACAAGAGTGTAAATTAAAACACCATCAACAGGAATGGAATATACAGACATAGCAACAGGAGTGTAAGTTACAAACTCCAGCAACAGGAGTGTAAATTAAAACACCATCAGCAGGAATGGAATATACAGACATAGCAACAGGAGTGTAAGTTACAAACTCCAGCAACAGGAGTGTAAGATAAAACACCAGCAACAAGAATATAAGTTACAAACACCAGCAACAAGGATGTAAGTTACAAACACCAGCAACAGGGATGTAAGATACATAATTTTTCTTTTCTTTTTTATTTTTCATGTTGTCCATGAATCAGTTTTGTCAAAATATTGATTGTTTTGCTGCTTGTTCCCAATTGTTTTCCTGTTTTTGATCAAATCCTGCCCTGACATCATGCACTTTATCTAAGTTGAATTTATTTCCTTACAGAATCCCAGCCTTTGAAAACAAGTTTTGGATTCACTGCCCTGAATCTGTTAACAGATCACAGTATTGTTGAATCACTTATAACAGCTTATGTGAAAGTGTCTAGCAACACCGGTGACTGCTTTAACAAAAGCACTGGCATATTCACCGCTTCTCAGGCAGGTCTGTATGTGGCCTGTATCTCCACGAGTTTGACAGAGAGTGATGTTCTGCAGGTTGCTGTCAGACATGCCAAAGCTGGCTCAAAGGCTAGCCAGAATATAGGTGTCTCTGTGTGTGAGTGTGTGGTGGAAGCTAAGTGCACTACAGCTTGTGGTGTTGGTGTGGTGGAGATGAAGGCTGGTGATATCTTATAGCCTCATGTTCTAGTCAAGTTGGAACAAGATATCTTATAGCCTCATGTTCTAGTCAAGTTGGAACAAGATATCTTATAACCTCATGTTCTGGACAAGTTACAATATTTGAACATTGTATGATATGCAATTTTTCTCAATTAGATTCACGTAGAGAACTTAGTAGTCTTGCACTGACGGATTACTTGAGAGTTGTTATATTACAGATGCCATTAACACTACTATAAGTCACAACAAGAGTGTAAGTTAAAACACCAGCAAAAAGAGTGGAATATACAGACACCAGCAACAGGAGTATAAGTTACAAACACCAGCAACAGGAGTGTAATTTACAAACACCAACAACAAGAGTGTAAATTAAAACACCATCAACAGGAATGGAATATACAGACATAGCAACAGGAGTGTAAGTTACAAACTCCAGCAACAGGAGTGTAAATTAAAACACCATCAGCAGGAATGGAATATACAGACATAGCAACAGGAGTGTAAGTTACAAACTCCAGCAACAGGAGTGTAAGATAAAACATCAGCAACAAGAATATAAGTTACAAACACCAGCAACAAGAATATAAGTTACAAACACCAGCAACAAGGATGTAAGTTACAAACACCAGCAACAGGGATGTAAGATACATAATTTTTCTTTTCTTTTTTATTTTTCATGTTGTCCATGAATCAGTTTTGTCAAAATATTGATTGTTTTGCTGCTTGTTCCCAATTGTTTTCCTGTTTTTGATCAAATCCTGCCCTGACATCATGCACTTTATCTAAGTTGAATTTATTTCCTTACAGAATCCCAGCCTTTGAAAACAAGTTTTGGATTCACTGCCCTGAATCTGTTAACAGATCACAGTATTGTTGAATCACTTATAACAGCTTATGTGAAAGTGTCTAGCAACACCGGTGACTGCTTTAACAAAAGCACTGGCATATTCACCGCTTCTCAGGCAGGTCTGTATGTGGCCTGTATCTCCACGAGTTTGACAGAGAGTGATGTTCTGCAGGTTGCTGTCAGACATGCCAAAGCTGGCTCAAAGGCTAGCCAGAATATAGGTGTCTCTGTGTGTGAGTGTGTGGTGGAAGCTAAGTGCACTACAGCTTGTGGTGTTGGTGTGGTGGAGATGAAGGCTGGTGATATCTTGTTCTCCTGTGTGTACCAGAATGATAATGGGAAGATAGAGAAAATTGTCCGTTTTACTTGTTTTAGACTGGGATAATAACTGATTATGTTTTAGATTGGGATGATAACTGGAAAAGCCCAAATAATAACATGTGTAACCAGATAGATTACATTATGATCAACAGAAGATTCAGGAACTCACTAATATCCATGAAAACAAGACCATAACAACTGTAACAACTTAAGATATGCAGACGACACAGTTCTGATTGCTGAAAGTGAAGGGGAGCTAAAGGCCCTTCTGGACATCGTGGTTCGTGAAAGTAAAAGTAAAGGTCTCAGTCTGAATAAAAAGAAGACTGAAGTGATGGTCATCTCAAAGAAAAGAATACCACCAAAATGTAACATTACCATCGATGGCACAGAACTGAAACAAGTTGATAGATTCAAATACTTAGGAACAATTATAACTGATGGGAAATGTCACAATGAAATGAAAAGCAGATGTGCTCAGGCCAAGTCAGCATTCCAGACAATGAGACACATCTTGTTCAACAGATCCATATCAATGGAAACAAGTTTCCGAGTACTTAAATGTTACATCGAGCCAATTTTGCTTTATGGATGTGAAGCGTGGTCCATGAATAAGAGAGTACAGCGAGAAATGGAGGCCATGGAAATGTGGTTCATAAGAAGGATTTGAAGGTACCATGGACAGCTAAGAAAACCAACGAAGAAGTCTTAGGCAAATTACAGCAAAGATCAGAGGCAGACAAGGGAGATTTGTAGGACATTTCCTGAGAAGAGGAAAATTGGAACGCATTGTGGCAACTGGAAAAATTGAGGGAAGAAGAGACAGAGGAAGACAGAGAGAGAAGTTACTGGATGGGCTGTCAGTGTGGCTAGGAAGAAAGTCACCGGCGGATCTCATAATCAAGTCTAAAGACAGGGAATTTTGGCGAGAAATTATCGTCTACGCCACGCGGCACGGTACTTGATTGATTGATTGATAACTGGTTATGTTTTAGATGGGGGTGGGGGGGGGGCTGGGGGAATAACTGATTATGTTTTAGATGAGGGGGGGGAATAACTGATTATGTTTTAGATGGGGGGGGGAATAACTGATTATGTTTTAGAATTTGATAATAACTGATTATGTTTTAGAATGGGATGATAACTGATTATGTTTTAGATTGAGATGATAACTGATTATGTTTTAGATTGGAGGGATAACTGATTATGTTTTAGACTGGGGGGATAACTGATTATGTTTTAGACTGGGATGATAAAAGATTGTTTATGTTTTAGATTGGGATGCTAATATTTTAGATTGGGGGAATAACTGATTATGTTTTAGACTGGGATAATAACTGGTTGTTTATGTTTTAGATTGGGGGAGGGATAACTGATTATGTTTTAGATTGGGGGGAATAACTGATTATTTATGTTTTAGATGGAATGATAACTGATTATGTTTTAGATTAGGATGATAGCTGGTTGTTTATGTTTTAGACTGGAATGATAACTGATTGTTTACATTTTGGATTGGAATCATAACTGATTGTTTATTTCTTAGATTGGATGATAACTGTTTATGTTTTAGATTGGGATGATAACTGATTGTTTATGTTTTAAATTGTAATAATGATATACGAGGGCTGTTCACAAAGTTCCAGGGCTGAATTTTTTTGACTAAATGAGTAGATTTACTGATGTCTTGGTCTAGTCTCCTTGTGACTGTGATACTTATTTCAGCAATTCTGCCATTTATGGAAGCACCTCTGGAAGTTATTTTATGAGATAACCCTCATTTGTCTTATTGCGTTTGTTTGAATCTCTTCAACTTTATTGAATCGGCAACCCATCAGTGTTTTTTTTCAGATATGGGAACAAAAAGTTGAAAGGAGCAAGATCAGGTGAGCATGGAGGGTGTGGAAGCAATGAAATGTGATGTTTCACCAAAGATTCATTTGTTATGACAGGTGTGTCTGCAGGGGCATTGTCATGGTGAAGGATCCAATTGCTGGTGCATATCCTTTCAGAACAGTATCGGTGCAGAGCATTGTAGAGGCATTGTTGGACTGCTGTGTAGAATTCTGTATTTAGTGTCTGCCGTCTAGGGACATATTCATGATGAATTAGTCCATCAGTGTCAGAGAGCACAACCAAACGGTCTTGACATTGGATATCACCTGCCTCACCTTCTTTAGTCAAAGAGATGACGACATTCTCCATTGGGATGACATTAGCATTATTTCAAAGTCATACCAGCTTTCATCATCAGTGATTATTGATGACATGAACTTGGGATTGTTTTGGACTAGCTCACGGAGATCAGTACATGATCTTCCTTTTGCTCTGCAGTCAGGAGATGGGGCTTGAGTTTCATTGATACATGTCACATACCCAAATCTTCACTAAGAGTTTTATGGCAAGTAGCAACTGCTGTCCTACATCCTCTGCTACCTCTCTCACTGTTAGTTGTCAGTGTGAATGATTTCTTGTGCATGTGCCGTGCTGTCATTAGTGTGAGATGGATGGTCTGCCAGAGTGGTGCTCATCTTCAAATGATAAGCATCCACTTTAGGAATAGAAAAAGCACTCAGATGTCTTCAATCAACTTTGGCAGGACTCACCAAAAGCTGATTGTAGCACTTCATAAGTTTCAGCACCAGTTTTTCCATGGTGAATGCAGAAATCAATGCACACACTCTGTTGAATTTTCTTGTCCATGCTGAAATGCACCATAACCTGTGGGTATGCGTTCACTTGGAGACTTCTGCAGTGCAAATGACTGAAGATAATGAGTTCAGATTTCACATGTGCACTCAGGGATGGTTACTACAACTCATGTCTTGACACCACTTTGCTGCATTTTATAGTTTTTGAGAAAAAAAGTTTAGTCCTGGAACTTTGTGAACAGCCCTGGTATATCAGTGAAGTCAGGTTTAGCACTAGAACTCACATACAAACTTACTTGCATTAGACTGACAGTTACAGCCACCTTCTTTTCATATCATGTTTTTGTTGACGTATAAAAAATATTGAGTGTTTTGATAATTTCCAACAAAATGTCCAGCACAGAGTTGATGTACATTCATGTTTATGTTTTGTGTCAACATCAGATTTAAAACTGCAGCTTTTTTTTTGGTGTAAGCAGACTCTTGTGTGTCAAGATGTACAGACTGTTAGTTTACGATGTTCTCTTGAGAATTAGTTGTTACTGTTACGTTTGCTTGTTGATACTAGATTCCTACATATAACAGGGATCCACATATGTGTGTTTTATCATCATCCTGTGTCATATCCACCCAAAGTCTCGTACTGAACAACAATTCTCTCTCTCTCTCTGAACCTTAAGTGCCCAGGGCACATGGGGCTTCCGCAAGGGTTTTCCACAAATGCCTGTCCTTCGCCTTTTTTTCTGCTCTTGCCCAGGTGAGCCCTCTATTGCTCAACATCCTTTCTGTTGTTCTTCTCCATGTCTCTTTTGGTCTACCCTTACTTCTGTTCCCCTGTGGTGTCCATCTTAGTGCTATTTTTGGTAGTGAGTTGTCAGTCATTCGGAGCACATGTCCCAACCATCGCCAGCGTCTTTCCTCAATAATTGTTGTCAGTGGTTTCATCTGCATTTCTGCTAATAAAATGTTATTTCTTATGGTGTTTGGCCAAAATATTTTTTAATTCTTCGTAAACATTTAGTCTGGAAAGAATTCAACTTGTTTTCTATGGTTTGGTGATTTTCCAGCATTCACTTCCATAGAGTAGTACACTTAGAACATTACTCTTAAATATCCTGATTTTCATATTTATGCTTAGTTTTTTGATTTCCATATATTCTGCAGCATTGCAAAAGCCTGGTTTGCTCTAGTAAGTCTGCTGTTGATGTCCTCTGTGCTGTCTCCATTTTCTACTACTCTGCTGCCAAGGTATACAAATTCGTTTACCTCCTCCACTAACTTGTTATCTACTCTGAGTACATTTCTGTTGTTCACATTTTGCTTCATTAACTTTGTCTTTCCTACGTTGATCTTTAGTCCTATGTTGTTTGCATTCTGAGTTAGCTTGTTTATTTTATCTTGCATATCTTTGTGACTGCTTGATAATAGACAAATGTCGTCCGCAAAGTCAAGGTCCTCCAGCACTGTGTCAGGGTCCATTGTAATCCTCTGCGTTTGTCTGATGTTGCCTCCTTCATTAACCAGTCTACTGCCAAGATAAATAATGTTGGTGATAGTACACATCCCTGTTTCACTCCTGTTTGTACCCTAAAGCTGCTGGAGGTATGTTCTCCACAGATAACTTTGCACTGAAAACCCTTGTATAAGGCTTTGATTACATTAACTATTTTATGGGGGAGGCCATGCCATCTTAGGATTTTCCACAGTGCATCTCTGTTGACACTGTCAAAGGCTTTCTCAAAATCTATGAATAATGCATATGTTGTGCTATGCCACTCATTTGCCTGTTCTAATATTTGTCTAAGTACAAATATGTGGTCTATGCATGATCTTCCTTTCCTAAATCCTGCCTGCTCTTTTCGAAGTTTTTCCTCAAGTGTTGGTACAATTCTGTTGATGATTATTCTGCAAAATACTTTACTGGTGAGTGGCAGTAGGGTAATGCCTCTCCAGTTCCCGCAATCTCTGAGGTCACCTTTCTTTGGTAGTTTTACTATAAGCCCAGTTTTCCACTCCTCTGGGGCTTTTTCTAAGTCCCAAATTTGTTGTAATATCTGGCAAAGTTGTTTTGGTGTTTCTATTTCTTCTGCTTTCAACATCTCAGCAGTCACTTCATCTTCACCTGGTGCCCTGTCTGATTTTAGCATCTTTATCGCCTCCTTTACTTCATTTATTGTTATTGGTCCTGTATTGATGTTTAGTTCCGTTTTTGCTTCAGGTATGTCTATTGCTTGTGCTGCTTGTGTTCTGTTTAGTAGGGTGTTAAAGTGTTCCCTCCATCTTTCAATTTTTTCTCTTTCTCCACTGACCAGTTGTCCATTTTGTGTTCTTACTGCACTTTCACATCTTGTGTTGAAGTTACCTGTCATCTGCTTTGTGATTTTATATATGGTTTTCATGTCATTTGTATATGCTGCTTTCTCTGCTGTTTCTGCTAAGTTGTCATAATATTGACGTTTATCTTGACGGCATGATTCCTTCACTTCTTTGTCTTTTTGTGCATAATTACTTAAAACTCGTTCTTTAAGCCGTTGTGATTTGGTGTTCAGTAATTTTTTCTTGATTTCTTTTCTTTGCTCTATCTTTTCCCATGTGGTCTCGCTTATCCATTCCTCTTTTCTCCTTTTCCGATATCCCAGCACCTCTTTTGCTGTTTCCTGTAGTGTTTTATTGAACTCTAATATGGACATTTCTGCTTCATCTTGTAGGACACTGAAGCGGTTCTTAAGTATTATTGAGAATTCATTTCTTGTTTGCTGGTCTATCAGTTTTCTTGTATCAAAATGTATCTTTCTGTGTTCTCCGATTTTGGCTTTCCTCAATTTTAGTTTGATTTTTGCTACCAGAAGGTTGTGATCACTTCCTACATCTGCTCCTTTCCTTGCTCGCACATCTTGTAGTGACCGTTTCCACTTGTTGTTTATTAGTATGTGATCGATTTGGTTTTCTGTGGTTTTATCTGGTGACCTCCAAGTCACCTTATGGATGTTTTTGTGTTGGAAAATTGTCCCTCTGATGGTCATCATGTTTTCTTCACAGAAACTGCACAGTCTTTCTCCATTTTCATTTATTTCTCCGATTCCTTCTCTTCCCATGATTCTTCTTCTATCTTCATTTCCTTCACCTACTTTTGCATTGAAGTCGCCCAAGATGAGTAGCATATCATGCTTGGGTATTGTTTCTACTGTTGCTTGGAGGCTGTTGTAAAAATCTTCTTTTAATTCCTCTTCAGCTGCTTCTGTTGGTGCATAACAAACTATAATAGACAGCTTCGTGAATCTTGAGTTGAACCTTGCATATAATAATCTCTCATTTATTGGGGTCCATTTCAGCAATGCTGTTGATGCTTCTTTTGTTATAATTAATGCTACTCCTCCTTCATGAAGATCTTCTTTACCTGACCATATTATTGTATCTTCTATGTGCTGTGTTGTTAATTTCCTTCTGCCTTGTCCTGTCCATCTTGCTTCTTGTATTCCTAGTATGTCTAGTTTGTATCTGTGCATTTCCTTGATGGTTTATGCTAGTTTTCCAGTCTGGTTTAGTGTTCTTACATTCCAGCTGCCTATTTGCATCTTATGTTTAGGTTCCAGGAGGTCTGCAGTCAGGCTGGGGACTTCCAGTGGCTGGCTTTCATCCACAACCTTCATGGGCTCAGTTTCCTGATACGCATTTCTCCTTCCACCTGCATTTGCTTTTTCCCTTGCTTCTGTTTCTGTAGCAGTCTGATAGTTTTTTACCAGATAGGGTTGCTGGCCCTATGCTGAACCCTCCTTAGTCGCCTTTTACGATCATGCATGGTAGGGTACAGTGATCCTATTCTTTGCAGATCCCGGGTACCACACTGGGGTGAACAACAATTACAAATGTTTATTTCCATTTGTTCTTGCTGTTTGAAAGTTCCAGAAAATAGGTCCCAAAATACTACATTAAACATATTCTTTAGTGCTAAATTAAACAATTGAACATATCTTTTGTGCTAAAATACTACATTAAAAATATCTTTAATACAGCCTCCAGCTACAGGCCAAACAGTCTCACTAGCTGCCTATGTAAAATGATGGAACGCATCATTGACTTGAAGCTAAAATGGTACCTAGAAAGTGAAAACCTCACTCCACAACAAGCAGGATTTAGGCAGTACTACAGTAGAGAAGATCAAGTGACCTATCTCTCTCAAGAGATTGAGGATGCATTCCAAGAGAAAAACCTTGTACTAGCAGCATGGATAGACCTGAGGAAAGCCTTTGATAAAGTATGGAAAAAAGATCTGCTGTGGAAACTAAGAAACTGCAATGTGAATGGAAGACTGTACAACTGGATAAAGTCCTATTTACACAATAGAAGAGCTAGAGTAGTAATGGATGGTCACAAAAGCTAGAAAGTACTTCTGCGACACGGTGTACCACAAGGAGGAGTCCTTTCACCTACACTATTCCTTGTATTCATTAATGACCTGGTCAAGGAACTTCCCTAAGGAATCAAAGCGGCACTGTATGCAGATGATCTGGTCATGTGGTGTACAGATAAATATGCGACAGTTGCTACACAGAGACCCCAAAGAGCAGCAGACATCTTGACATCATGGACAAACAAATGGTGTGTAAGTATCAACACAGAGAAATCAAGTACCACTCTGTTCACTCTCTCATCTAAACAGAAAGCAGGTAAGATCTTTGTAAATGAAATATCTTTAAGGATGGACAACCAACCCACTTACTTAGGAGTGACTCTTGACTCAGAACTGACCTGGAAGCCAGAAGAAAACTAGCCATATTAAGAAAATTGAGTGGAACCACATGGGGAGCTAGTGAAAGATCCTCAAGAATGTATATCAGCAGAGTATTCTACCACATTTAGAATATGGCTCAACATCTTGGTGCACAGATCAAACACTACGCTGCATAATCTAGACAAGGTTCAAAATCAGTCACTACGGATTATCACATGTGCCATGAGGTCCACACCAGTAGTAGAAATGCAGAAAATAGTTGGTGTTCAAGCGCTAAAAGAATGTAGAGACACAAAGGTCATGACCTTGGGAGAGAAATTCCTCAGCTCTGTAAGCCATCCCTTGAAGGAGAGATTCAATAACTTGGCACTAAGACGGCTTAAAAAAAGCAGCTTCATTCATCAGGCCAAGCGTATGTGTAAGCTGATACCTGACCTTCCAACTGTAGTTGCTACATTATTATTTGTACCAGAGCATATACCATGGAAAGAAGCAGATTATAACTATTCAAACTGAAGTGAAAGGTGTGCAGAATGGTGAGATGCAAAGCAGTCTTGTAAGATCAACGCCACACTTAGTTTACTAGATGACAAATATCTATGTGACACCTGGATACATATGGATCTGCACACAATGCCATAAAGCAGGAGCAGATATTGAATATCCAAACAACACCACTGACAAGATTTCCATACCCACTGGAAAATACTGCAACAATTATGATGCAGAAGTTAGGGCAATTATTGCCACAGTTGAAAAACTACAAAATTACTGCAGTTGAAAAACTAACTCCAGAATCGATACATGTCCTGTAATATTTCTCACGAATGCAAGATCGGTACTGGAAGCTCTTCAGTGCAACAAACTACCAGACTTTAAAGATTCCTTGTCAAAAATTGGCTCACAACACAGAGTCACCTTGCAGTGGATTACATCCCACTGTAGGATACCAGGCAATGAGAAAGCTGACCATCCAGCCAAAGAGGGCACTGAAATGGAGCAACTAGACATACCAATCACCTATAATCAGAATAAAAGCATGAAAAAACCTACAGGAAGCCACAAACACCATCACATGATGACTATCACATTGCTAAATAGAAAGGAACAAGTCACCATTTTCTGTCTCCGAACAGAACACAGCTGACTCCGAAGTCATATGTATACAAAGTTTAAGGTTGGTACTGCTATAATAGGATCTTGGTGATCTTGTTCCTGTCTGTACTGTTGGTGTGTACAGTGTGTTAATGGGGTTTTACTTAGGCCATATCATATCGTAGTGATCACGTTACACACGTGAATAACAGGGTAGACTTTCATCTTGATCTTCGTAAGTTGAGGTTACTGGACTAGTTATACACAGAATTCCAGCTCTCACTCTCACCTGCTGGATTAGTTAAACACTGTTCCAGACATACTTCTCATCCAGGCTCTTCAAAACCTCACTTTGACGACAACTGGTACAGATAGTCAAGTAAATCCTGGGTAACGGTGACTTGGAACATTTATTGATGGAAGGATGATAATGTTGATGAAAATAACATTAAATCTGACTGCCGGCTGGTTATCCCTGCCATGTGGCCAGTCCATTCATACGTACAACTGCAGTACAACTATAACATTCATATGTTCCACGAAGACATCACACAGCACAAAAAACGTCCACAAAGTTACACGTTCAAACCAAAACTTGACCCCATGCACTCAGCTTTGCCCCCACAATTTCCTGTCACGGGTTTTGCAGCCCCCGTGACCTTCTCAAAGGATCTCAACAGGAGAAAATTCAAAAAGAAAAACCCATAATAATGCCCTCACTATCAAGCCAACAGTTGTTACATGAATAAACTACTACTCTTTGTATATGTGTCCAAGTGCCCCAAACTGTGGAACATATCCTCCAAAACTGCACCAACTATGAGACACTGAGAAGTAATTACTGGCCCAGTGAAACCACCAAAGAAGATAAGCTCTACGGTTCCATACATGAACTACAAAAAACAGTGAAATTTATCCAAGCGATAGGAATGCAGATATAGACATACAGATATAGACGCAGAAATGCGTACAAAGAAAAAGATATATTTTGTAAAATAATTCATTTAATCTTTTGTGCTAAAATAATACATTTAATGCATATCTTTTATGCTAAAGTAATACATTAAATACATATCTTTTGTGCTAAAATAATACATTAAATACATATCTTTTGTGCTAAAATAATACATTAAATACATATCCTTCGTGTTAAAATAATAAATATATATCTTTTGTGCTAAAATAATACATTAAACATATATTGTGTGATGAAATAATACATTAAACATATATTGTGTGCTGAAATAATACATAAAATATATATTTTGTGCTCAAAATAATACATTAAATATATATCTTTTGTGCTAAAATAATACATTAAATACATATCCTTCGTGCTAAAATAATAAATATATATCTTTTGTGCTAAAATAATACATTAAACATATATTTTGTGATGAAATAATACATTAAACATATATTTTGTGCTTAAATAATACATTAAATACATATCTTATGCATTGATGATAAATAAGAAACTGATGAATAGTTGAGGTGCGGTGATTTCTTGAACAGAAATGTTGATTTTTCTGAGAGAGAGCTGAGAGGAAAAGTCTACAAGACAGAGACAGCTCAGACTTGGAACAGGAGGGAAAACTTTCAAACATTTAAACAAACCGGGGGGTGGGGGGAAGGATCATGTTAAAATCAGACAGTTCAGAGACTCTGGGATAGATGGAGATTTTGATATGCTTGGCTCTACTGTTCATGTTCTGAGCTTTCAACAAGTTCCATTCTGGGGGGGGGTGGTGGTGGTGTGAGTGAGCGAGCGAACGAGCAGCTATATGGAGTACGGTTTCTGTATATACAAGACACTGATCAACCACTGTAGACATATAATGTTGTAACGCACACAACAAAGTAGCTTCCAATTCTTATTATGAACCATTGTATGTCACTTGAATTTTAAATATATAGTCTTTACAAGAGTTGTTGGTAACTACTCGTATGTTGTATGTAAGTTGTATGTTTGTAACTCAGGGACAGCCTGTACTTGTAAGCACAAGGTAATCATGCTATTCCAAATAACACTTTACATTGATATCAATATGTATATAGTATCTTTTTGAAACATATTTTAAATTTTGAATGTTTTAAGTGTGTGAGGGATGATTGATAAGTTCTCGGCATAAGGTACAATGGATTATTTGTGGACAACTTTTTTGGGTTATTTCTCAACATAGTCCCCTTGCAAGCTTATGCACTTAGTCCAGCGATCCTAGAGCATACGGATCCCTTCTTTGTAAAACTCAGCATCTTGTGGCAGTAGAAAGTGGTTCACAGCATGAATGACATCATCATCTGAAGGACATTTGCAACCACTGAGCTCCTTTTTGAGTTTGGTAAACAAGTAATAGTCCAAAGGGGCCAAATCTGGGGAATAAGGAGGATGTTCAAGAAGCTGATTCATGGATGGCAACCATTGCCACAGCTGACTTGTGAACTGGAGCATTGTCTTGCTGAAAGATGACTCCCCTCGTCAATTTCCCTTGATGCTTTTCCTTCAGTTTGACCCGCAGTTGCTTCACAAGATTAGCGTAATAGGTCCCGGTCACCGTTCTGCCCTTTTGAAGATAGTCTACCAATAGCACACCTTCTGAATCCCAAAAGATAGAATCCATCACTTTGCCTGCAGACAGAACCACCCTTGCTTTCTTTGGAGGTAGAGATCCATGATGTTTCTACTGCTTTGACTGTTCTATGATTTCTGGTTGAAAATGATGAACCCAAGTCTCATCCATAGTCACAAATTGCTGAAGAAACTTTTCAGGATCTGCAGAAGAATGACCAAGATTGTCTCTTGATACATTGAAACACTGTCATTTGTAATCAGCTCCAAGAAGTTTTGGGACCTATCGAGCAGAGACCTTTGTCGTTTGAAGGTCATTGTGAATAATGGCATAAACACATTCCTGTGAGATGCCAAACTTAGTAGCAATGTACCACTCAGTTAGTCGTCGATCCTTCATTATCATGTCATGGTTTCTGCTAGTGGTTTCATCGGTTGTTACCATTCTTGGTCTTCCTGGATGGGGATCATCTTCCAAACTCTCCCTTCCATGTTTGAACTGAGCTGCCCATTTCTTCACTGTGTTGTAAGAAGAGGCACTCTCCCCTACGAGTCTCCACCATATCCTCATGGATTTCCTTCGATGATAAGCCCTTGATGCAGAGGTGGCGAATGACTGCTCGATGAGAAATTTTATCCATTTTCTCAATTTCTGCCACCCCCTTTACCACTTCAGTAACCTTTAAAAAAAAAATTGGTTGCAGTTAATTTCTTGAAACTTGGTTTTTAATCTTACATTAACATTATCTACAGATGCACGTAATATCAACTGTACGTTTCAAGTATACTGTCAGAGGTGTATACCTTATGCTGAGAAATTATCAATCACCCCTCGTATGTTGGTTTGATCCTGTCTTTTCTGGACATTTTCTGTGGTCTTTGTGTTGGCAGCCCTTAGTAAGCAGGGCATGACAATCCAACACAGTAGCTTGCTTAACATGCAGATGGCTATATATGTGACAAATGGCCACATCAACAACTAAGTAACATAGGGCGCATGCTGTCAGAGGTGCATACTGTCAGAGGTGCATGCTTGTCAGGGGTGCATACTTTCAAGGTTTATACTGTCAGAGGTGCATACTGTCAGAGGTGCATGCTGTCAGAGGTGCATATTGTCAGAGGTGCATACTGTCAGAGGTGCATACTGTCAGAGGTGCATGCTATCAGAGGTGCATGCTATCAGAGGTGCATGCTTGTCAGGGGTGCATACTTTCAAGGTTTATACTGTCAGAGGTGCATGCTGTCAGAGGTGCATATTGTCAGAGGTGCATGCTGTCAGAGGTGCATACTGTCAGAGGTGCATGCTGTCAGAGGTGCATGCTTGTCAGGGGTGCATACTGTCGAGGTTTATACTGTCAGAGGTGCATACTGTCAGGGGTGCATACTGTCAGAGGTTTATACTGTCAGGGGTTTATACTGTCAGAGGTGCATATTGTCAGGGGTTTATACTGTCAGAGGTTTATACTGTCAGAGGTGCATACTGTCAGGGGTGCATACTGTCAGAGGTGCATACTGTCAGGGGTGCATACTGTCACAAGTTTATACTGTCAGAGGTGCATACTGTCAGAGGTGCATATTGTCAGGAGTGCATACTGTCAGGGGTTTATACTGTCAGGGGTTTATACTGTCAGAGGTGCATACTGTTGCCTTGCTTATTTAACTTGTATACTGAAAATATAATGAAGAATGTTATGATTCCATAACAATTGGAGGTTATGAAATAGCAGAGATATGATTCCATAACAATTGGAGGTTATGAAATAGCAGAGATTAGATATGCTGATGACACAGTATTACTGTCTAGAACAGCTGCTTTCATAAAACTGAACCATACACCCCCATCTGACTTTACTTTGCTGGTGACTATTAGTGAGCAATACAAATATTGCAGCATTACATATCAAATGTAAGAAATACTAATTGTAATCAGAGACTGGCATCACTCTGGGCATTCCCATACATGTTCCGCCTTCCATTCCAACATCCACTGAAGTGTGCGCCTGCTGATGGAGCCAGTCACACGCAGGTTGTGGGTAGCTCGCACTAAACCACTTCTTTTGGAAAAAAAACATCCACTTCCCCTCTCCTCCCCTAATTCAGTCATCCTCCCGATGTGATTGTTGTCATTCAACCTGATGTCGTCCTCCCGATGTGATTGTTGTCATTCAACCCGATGTCGTCCTCCCGATGTGATTGTTGTCATTCAACCCGATGTCCTCCTCCATATGCAGCCTATTTAAAGTGGCTCTTGAAAGCTCCACCTTCTCCAGCCTTAGGGTGCCCTGACTTGAGGCTGTTAACTTGCCCGCGCTCTCACTGCCTTTGACTCGAGGATGACCTGGACAATATATCCACACCAAACTGGATAACCAAGAGCCATCTAGAAGCTGGACCAGCTCTCTGTGGAAGAAATGTCGCTCAGTTCTCCGAAACATGCTTTGGGAGACTATTACAGTGATACCCTGTGAGCCGTCCACCAACCAGGAAACTGCTTCTGGTGCAGCCTCCACCTCCATTCTCATGCTCCAAGTGCTGGTTGCATAGTCATGACAAAATAAATACTTATGTTTAACCCTTGAGGAATACTGGAATAGAGTTACGTTATTGTATTCACCCTGTAGATAATCCAGAACAAGCTCTAATACTTTTGTTAAAATTGTGTGCTTAGATCAGATCAGACTATTTATTTCTGTCTAACTCCATAGATAGATAGGGAAAAACATGCACTTCTGTTTCTATTTGTACATAATCTCTGTATTCCTTTTAACTCTGTAGATAGATCACAGCACACCATATTTATCTCTCTTGCTCTGAACCTTACGTGTTAACCTTGCTTCCGCAAGGGTTTTCCACAAATGCCTGTCCTTTATATATATATATATATATATATATATATATATACATACACATCATTATCATGTGCCATGCCGACTGGTGTTGGCTATTATGCTTCTCCAGAGTACCCAATCCTTCATGCAGGCCATCAGTTCAGTTGGTGATCTCCTCTCACACCAACCCGTCAGACTGTCCAGTATCATTTGTCTTGGTCTTCTTCTTGATCTTCTTCCTTCTATTTTTCCTGTTATAATATTTTCAATGCCCCCTCTTCTCATTGCATGTCCTATGAAAGTACATTGTCTCTCTCTTATCTTTTTGACAAGGTTTTTTGTCTCTCCAGCTCTTCTCATACATTCTTCATTAGTTATTTTTGCTGTCCAGTGGATTCGCAACATTCTTCTAATAAACCACATTTCTGCTGCTTCCAATGATTTTTGTGCAGACCTGCCTATTGTCCATGATTCACTTCCATATAACAAGATAGGTTCAATACAGCATTTTAGGACTCGTTTTCTAACATTCATTGATAAAGATGTGATAGCTATATATATAATATCTATAATACACCATATTTACTTCTCTTTAATTCAGTAGATGAATCAAAACAAACTATAAATACTTCTATTTAACCCTATACATAGATCAGAACAAACCATAAATACTTCTATTTAACCCTGTACATAGATCAGAACAAATCATAAATACTTCTATTTAACCCTGGACATAAATCAGAATAAACCATATGTACTTCTATTTAACCCTGTAGATAGATCAGAATAAACCATAAATACTTTTTTTAAACCCTGTAGATAGATCAGAACAGACCATAAGTACTTCTTATAATTAACCCTGTAGATAGATCAGAACAAACCATAAATACTTCTATTTGACCCTGTACATAGATCAGAATAAACCATATGTACTTCTATTTAATCCTGTAGATAGATCAGAACAAACCATAAGTCATTCATTCATTTGCATGCCCCTTGCGGAACTTTGCCTCCCAAACAGCACTCCTGTAGGCCTCTCGGTTGTGAGCAAGATGGCCTGCTGCTGCTGCGTCCATCTGCAGATCGTCAACGATTTCTTGCAGCCATCTTCGTTTTGGTCTTCCTCTTTTTCTTTTTCCCATTATGTACCCTTCCAAAATGGTCTTCTCTAAATTATCATGACGTTTAATTTTTTTTGTGTCCAAAATATTTAAGTTTTCTCTCTTTAATCCTCTTTACTAGCCAGCCTTCTTCAGTATTAAGCTCTTGTAGTATAGATATATTTGTTCTTTTTTGTGTCCATGATATTTGAAGAACTCTTCTGTAGCATTTACATTCAAAGGGATTTATGTGTTTCTCAGCTGTTTTGTTAAGTGTCTAGGTCTCACAGGCATATGTTGCGATAGGAAAGATGCGTGCCCTTAAAAATTTTATTTTTGTAGTTCTGTCTTTTCCTCTCCACAGATTCTTTATTTAAACAAACCCTCTTAAGACGCCTCATTACCTCCGTCAGTCTACGGGACACCCTTGGGCAAGGTGGAGTACCCGTATAGCCACCCCAATCAGGGTGACGTGAAGCCATGGGAGCAGGTGGTGGATGGAATGGGAGAGCAGCTGACAGATAATGTTGGTTATGGTCACCATTCTATGACGGTAGGCAGATGATCTCAATGTAGGGACAATGGCTACGATCAATGACTAGTACAGTCACTGCCGGAAGGGAAGCAGTGGTAAACTATCTTCTGGAAAAATACCAAGAAACCCAAACAGCAATCATGGAAACCATAAGTACTTCTTTTTAAATCCTGTACATAGATCAGAACAAACCATAAGTACTTCTTATAATTAACCCTGTAGATAGATCAGAACAAACCATAAGTACTTCTTATAATTAACCCTGTAAATAGATCAGAACAAACCATAAGTACTTCTTATAATTAACCTTGTAGATAGATCAGAACAAACCATAAGTACTTCTTATAATTAACCTTGTAGATAGATCAGAACAAACCATAAGTACTTCTTATAATTAACCCTGTAGATAGATCAGATCAAACCATAAGTACTTCTTATAATTAACCCTGTAGATAGATCAGAACAAACCACAAGTACTTCTATATTACCCTGTAGATAGATCAGAACAAACCATAAGTACTTCTGTTTAAGCCTGTAGAAATCACAGTTCCACTATGATAATGGTAATCGAACCGGCCGATCTTGCCAAGTATAAAAACTGGGGCTCCACTACAACCGGGACAGGTTGGTGTTGTGTAGGTGTACTGTGTCCAGTCATGGTCGTCCTCCATGTGATGTCTGTCCACAAACTCACCCACACTGACGTACTTCCCACACCCGTGTGGGTGAGACACAATGGCAGTCAGTCTGTGTTTGATATCAGAAACATTGAACCAGTTCACATAGTACTTGTCTCTGACTTCCTTCTGAAGATGCTGGTAGTTGGCTGCCATCTTCTGGAGTCCTCTGACCAGAGACATGTCGTGGCTGTAACAGAACATCCAGCATCGATCTTCTTTCTTGTTTATCTCTACTCGTTCCATGCCAGTGATTTTGGTAACCTTCTCAAGGTCATCGCTGTCGTTATCGTAATGGAAGTAGCAGGTGGTACTGGTAGCCTCAAGGTCATCGTGAACAACATGGGCGGCCGTGTGGATGTAGATCTTCCCCCATCGTCTCTTGGGTGTAGAACTGAGCCTACACTCCACGCACGGGCAGCTTTTACCTTCTTCCGTGTTCTCTAAAGCGTCACTGACGTGGCCAGTTCCAGTGATGGAACAGCCGCTTCCTGTGACGTAGCGGGGAACTGGAGGATAAGGTGGGTCTGGTCTGCTAGGGCTGACCTTGGCCACTGTCAGACGAACTGTCAGGTAGGACAGACAACGAATCAGGTCTACAACAGGTTTGTCGTGGTACTCATCTGGGAGATGTTGTTCGTTGAATTCATGGACGGGTACAAACTGTGTGTGACCCGGATGTTTATCACACACTAACTTCCGGCTATGTAGGACATTGCCACTTTCCCAGACTGTTTCAACTTCGTATGTGACATCTGTGAAAGAAACATGGAACTGCTCTTATTGTTTTCCGTCACAAGTAAAAAACGCAGCTTTCCGTACACAGACAAACCAACAGCACAAAAAGGACCATCTTCTTTATCACAAAAAACAACAGTAATATCCCGAGTCTGCGAAGTGTCCATGACCGAAAGTGAAAGACGCAAACTAACCAGTCAGAAAGTGGAAGTTCAACTTGTCATTGTTGTAGACAAATATGATTTGGAAGTAACTAGACTACTTAATAAAAATATGCCTAAACCGGCTTAACTCAGGGGCGAAACTTGATGGCTACGAATATCACTGTACCTCCGCTCTAGAGATCGGTCACGTCCTATATACACCCATACTGGGATAATATGCCTAAATTGGCTTAACCTAGGGGTGAAACTCACTAGTCGCGAGGTTTCGTCCTGCTCGACAAATACTCTGTCCTGTTCACAACTAGGAAGGATAGCGGCCACGACCAAAAAATGCTGAAGTCGGAGACACTGGACCAGTGCAGTATAGATAGACGGGGATATAGTTGTATCCAAATCACGCTGAGGTTTTCCGGTGAAATAATAATTCCGGACTGGATGAGCAACCACCTCTCACCCGGCGGGGATATACCGATATCCAAACCACGCCAAGGTTTTCCGGTGAGAAAGTCCAACTCTAGACTAAACTGGTGCAACGAAAACCACGGTGTCACGCAATCCCACTCCTGTGACCCACCGAGAATACAGGCCAAAGCCCCACGATGCTCTGAGCCTCCATCCTAAAAGAGACTATCGCGAGAACCACAGGAGTAAATTCAGTGGGATCACGGGGCGATCATGGTGGTAGAGGCGAAGAAGAAGAAGAAGAAGACATGGTCCGAATAAACACGTGCGCGCGAACGCACACACACAGACACACACACACACACGCACGCACGCGCACACACACGGGCGGAAAACATTTCAGTGTCCGTAATCAAAAGGTGAAACATGTGAACATATGAAGGCATAGTACTTGTCTCTGACTTCCTTCTGAAGATGCTGGTAGTTGGCTGCCATCTTCTGGAGTCCTCTGACCAGAGACATGTCGTGGCTGTAACAGAACATCCAGCATCGATCTTCTTTCTTGTTTATCTCTACTCGTTCCATGCCAGTGATTTTGGTAACCTTCTCAAGGTCATCGCTGTCGTTATCGTAATGGAAGTAGCAGGTGGTACTGGTAGCCTCAAGGTCATCGTGAACAACATGGGCGGCCGTGTGGATGTAGATCTTCCCCCATCGTCTCTTGGGTGTAGAACTGAGCCTACACTCCACGCACGGGCAGCTTTTACCTTCTTCCGTGTTCTCTAAAGCGTCACTGACGTGGCCAGTTCCAGTGATGGAACAGCCGCTTCCTGTGACGTAGCGGGGAACTGGAGGATAAGGTGGGTCTGGTCTGCTAGGGCTGACCTTGGCCACTGTCAGACGAACTGTCAGGTAGGACAGACAACGAATCAGGTCTACAACAGGTTTGTCGTGGTACTCATCTGGGAGATGTTGTTCGTTGAATTCATGGACGGGTACAAACTGTGTGTGACCCGGATGTTTATCACACACTAACTTCCGGCTATGTAGGACATTGCCACTTTCCCAGACTGTTTCAACTTCGTATGTGACATCTGTGAAAGAAACATGGAACTGCTCTTATTGTTTTCCGTCACAAGTAAAAAACGCAGCTTTCCGTACACAGACAAACCAACAGCACAAAAAGGACCATCTTCTTTATCACAAAAAACAACAGTAATATCCCGAGTCTGCGAAGTGTCCATGACCGAAAGTGAAAGACGCAAACTAACCAGTCAGAAAGTGGAAGTTCAACTTGTCATTGTTGTAGACAAATATGATTTGGAAGTAACTAGACTACTTAATAAAAATATGCCTAAACCGGCTTAACTCAGGGGCGAAGCTTGATGGCTACGAATATCACTGTACCTCCGCTCTAGAGATCGGTCATGTCCTATATACACCCATACTGGGATAATATGCCTAAATTGGCTTAACCTAGGGGAAACTCACTAGTCGCGAGGTTTCGTCCTGCTCGACAAATACTCTGTCCTGTTCACAACTAGGAAGGGTAGCGGCCACGACCAAAAAATGCTGATGTCGGAGACACTGGACCAGTGCAGTATAGATAGACGGGGATATAGTTGTATCCAAATCACGCTGAGGTTTTCCGGTGAAATAATAATTCCGGACTGGATGAGCAACCACCTCTCACCCGGCGGGGATATACCGATATCCAAACCACGCCAAGGTTTTCCGGTGAGAAAGTCCAACTCTAGACTAAACTGGTGCAACGAAAACCACGGTGTCACGCAATCCCACTCCTGTGACCCACCGAGAATACAGGCCAAAGCCCCACGATGCTCTGAGCCTCCATCCTAAAAGAGACTATCGCGAGAACCACAGGAGTAAATTCAGTGGGATCACGGGGCGATCATGGTGGTAGAGGCGAAGAAGAAGAAGAAGAAGAAGACATTGGTCCGAATAAACACGTGCGCGCGAACGCACACACACAGACACACACACACACGCACGCACGCACGCGCACACACACGGGCGGAAAACATTTCAGTGTCCGTAATCAAAAGGTGAAACATGTGAACATATGAAGGCATAGTAATGAACAATATAACAGTGATGACAATTAGGCATTTGAACTATTAATCTTCATGAGCAAACTATTTAATACTGAAAACATACCACATTTCACACTTACAGAGCTCTACATCCGACTTACAACAACGTACATATAGACCTTAATACAAACATGAGACGGTCTGGGCAGCACCTGGGTTCATAGCTTAACAATCCATTTATCCATCATCATATATATGAAAACTAGTAGACACATCCGTTGTTATAACTACTTGTATAAAATCTGATGGGAAATGACACAATAAAATATAAAGCAGACGTGCTCAGGCCAAGTCACATTCCAGACAATCAGACACATCTTGTGCAACAGATCCATATCAATGGAAACAAGATTCCGAATACTTAAATGCTACATCGAGCCAATTTTGTTTTATGGGTGTGAAGCATGGTCTATGAACAAGAGAGTACAGCGAGAAATGTAAGCCATGGAAATGTAGTTTATAGAAGGATGTTGAAGGTACCATGGACAGTAAAGAAAACCAATGAAGAAGTATAAAGAAAGGCAGGAGTTAAAAAGCAAATTATAGCAAAGATCAGAGGCAGACAAGCAAGATTTGTGGGACATTTTCTGAGAAGAGGAAAATTGGAACACACTGTGGCAACTTGAAAAATTGAGGGAAGAAGAGACAGAGGAAGATAGAGAGAGAAGTTACTGGATGGGCTTTCAGTATGGCTAGGAAGAAAGTCACCGGCGTATCTCATAATCAAGTCTAAAGACAAGGAAATGTGGAGAGAAATGATCGCCTATGCGACGCGGCATGGCACTTAGATAGATAATAGATACACCCAGATATCCCACAACCATGGCTCCCTCAGATAACGCGTGCCAAATACACCGGAACAACTGAACTAACTAACACATTACACTCCACCTGATCAACACAACAAATGACCAGACCCTCCGAACAGCCGATTTCGAAGAACCAAGCTCAGCCTACCTCACATACATTATTCCTGCTACTTCTATTTTACTACTTCTATTATGAGTACTTTGCTACTACTACTACTACTACTACTACTACTACTTCCACTACTGCTACTTCCAATACTATTACTGCGACTACTACTATAAATGACTACTGTCGTACTACGACTGTTGCTACACTACTACTACAACCACTCTACTACTACAGCCACACTACTACAAAAACTATTCTTATGACTACACTACTATTACTACTAATACCGCACTACAGCTACTACTATTTAAGTACTACTATTGGTCTACTACTACTACTTTACTACTACAACTACTACTACTAATACTATCTGACTACTTCTACTACTGCTTTACTACTACTACTACTGCTAGTACTACTGCTGCTGCTGCTGCTATTACTATTACTATTATTACTATTACTTCTAGCACCACCGTCACCACTACTACTACTACTATAACTGCTACTACTATTACTAGTACTACTACTACTTCTACTGGTACTACTACTTCTACTGCTACTACTATATGAAAAACTCTTTTAACTATCAATTACCTGGACTTGGAGATGAAGCAACAAATTGTGGAGTCTCTGATGTTGATGGCTGTGGTATGTTTTCATATATCTCTTCTTGAAAGACCACTGAAATATGGGCAAAATAAATTTTAGAGAGAATGTTTCTGTACACGTGATCTTAACATTACACTTTGACTGTCTCACATGAACTAAACATTTTAAAGTGAATATTTCTGTAGACATGACCACACAATATAATATGACCATATCTTAGTAGAAGCTACTAAATGACACACACATGCCAGGCATTCTTTTTATGTTGATGTTTTAGAGTCAGAAAATGGGAGTGAAACACTTATTACGTTCTTCATGAAGAAGTTGTACAAAATATACAAATTGTTGCCGAAATTACCTGGAAAAGATACAACTTGGACGTGTCTTGACCATGGAACTCTTTTTACCTTGTTCTCTTTTAGCGAGAGAGAGAGAGAGAGAGAGAGAGAGAGAGAGAGAGAGATTATCAACACATAAAATCTTGCAAACCCTTAAAATCTGACAAACCACTCGAAAACTGGGAGAATCTGAACAAGTTGTAGAAGCAGAAATGAAAGCCATGGAAATGTAGTTTATAAGAAGGATGTTGAAGGTACCATGGACAGCCAAGAAAACCAATGAAGAAGTATAAAGAAAGGCAGGAGTTGAAAAGCAAATTATAACAAAGATCAGAGGCAGACAAGCGAGATTTGTAGGACATTTTCTGAAAAGAGGAAAATTGGAACACACTGTGGCAACTGGAAAAATTGAGGGAAGAAGAGACAGAGGAGGATAGAGAGAGAAGTTACTGGATGGGCTGTCAAGAAAGTCCCCAGTGGATCTCATAATCAAGTCTAAAGACAGGGAATTGTGGAGAGAAATGATCGCCTATGCGACGCAGCATGGCACTTAGATAGTAGATACGCCCAGATATCCCACAACCATGGCTCCTCCAGATAACGCATGCCAATCACACCGGAACAACTGAACTAACACAATACACTCCACATCTGATCAACACAACACCTGACCAGACCCTCCGAACGGCCGATTTCGAAGAACCAAGCTCAGCCTACCTCACATACGTTATTCCTGCTACTACTATTTTACTACTTTTATTATGACTACTTTACTACTACTACTACTACTACTACTTCCAATATTATTAATGCGACTACTACTATAATGACTACTGTCGTACTACGACTGTTACTACACTATTACTACTACTACTACTACTACTACAGCCACACTAATACTACAAAAACTATTCTTACTACTACACTACTATTACTACTACTACACTACAATTACTACCACTACCACACTACAGCTACTACTACTAATTAAGTACTATTATTGGTCTACTACTACTACTTTACTACTACAGCTGCTACTACTACTATCTGACTACTTCTACTACTACTACTACTACTTGTACTGCTACTACTATATGAAAAACTTGTAACTATCAATTACCTGGACTTAGAGATGAAGCAACAAATTGTGGAGTCTCTGATGTAGATGGCTGTGTTATGTTTTCATTTATCTCTTCTTGAAGATCTTCTGAAATACGGGCAAAATAAATTTTAGAGAGAATATTTCTGTACACGTGATCTTAACATTACACTTTGACTGTCTCACATTAACTAAGTATTTTAAAGTGAATATTTCTGTAGACATGACCACACAATATAATCTGACTATATCTTAGTAGAAGCTACTAAATGACACACACATTCCAGGCATTCTTTTTATGTTGATGTTTTAGGGTCTATCACAAAATACGAGTGAAACACTTCAAACGTTCTTCATGAAGAAGTTGTACAAAATATACAAAATGTTGCTGAATTGACCCAGAAAAGATACAACTTGGACCTGTCTTGATCATAAAACTTTTTTTTCTTGTTCTCTTGGAGAGAGAGAGAGAGAGACAGAGAGAGACAGAGAGAGATTATCGACACAAAAAATCTTGTACACCCTTAAAATCTGACAATTCACCCGAAACCTGTCAGAATCTGAACAAGTTGTAGAAACAGAAATGTAACACAAAAATAATTTAGTTTTAAATAATGATAAGGTCGATGAGATACTTCCACAAAACCAGCATCATCAGCAACAACATCAGCAGTAGCAACATTATCAGTAACAACAATAGCATCAGCATTAGCAAAATCGTCAGCAATAAAAACAACATCAGCAGTAGCAACATGATCAGAAAAAAACAGCATAATCAGTAGTAATATCATCAGCAACAAAGAAGACAACATCAGCAGTAGCAAAATTATCAGCAACAAAAATAAATTTAGCAGCAGCAATATAATCAGGAACAACAACAACATCATCATAAACAACAACATCAGCAGTAAAAACACCATGAGCAACAAAATAACATCAGCAGTACCAACATCATCAGCAACAAAACCAACATCAGCAGCAACAACATCATCACCTGTACCAAAACCATCATCAACAAAATTAACATCAGTAGTAGCAACATCATCAAAAACAAAAACAACATCAGCAGTATCAGTATCATCAGCAACTACAATAACAAAAACGACATCAGCAGTAGCAACATCATCAGCAACCACAATAACAAAAACAACGTCAGCAACAAGTGTTACTGCAGTCAGGACAGCCCCAGTATATGCCCCGCCGCGTGCTGCAGCCACCATGCAAGAGT
>CM019706.1:8402081-8548738 GCA_009760885.1 Achatina immaculata | reverse complement strand
CTACTAATTAAGTACTATTATTGGTCTACTACCACTACTTTACTACAACAACGACTACTACTACTATCTGACTACTTCTACTACTGCTTTACTACTACTACTAGTACTACTATCTGACTACTTCTACTACTGCTTTACTACTACTACTAGTACTACTATCTGACTACTTCTACTACTGCTTTACTACTACTACTACTATCTGACTACTTCTACTACTGCTTTACTACTACTACTACTATCTGACTACTTCTACTACTGCTTTACTACTACTAGTAGTACTACTGCTACTGCTTCTTTTACTATTACTATTATTACTATTACTTCTAGCACCACCACCACCACCACTCTACTACTACTACTACTACTACTACTACTACTACTACTACTACTACTACTATATGAAAAACTTGTAACTATCAATTACCTGGACTTAGAGATGAAGCAACAAATTGTGGAGTCTCTGATGTAGATGGCTGTGGTATGTTTTCATTTATCTCTTCTTGAAGGTCTTCTGAAATAGTGGCAAAATAAATTTTAGAGAGAATATTTCTGTACACGTGATCTTAACATTACACTTTGACTGTCTCACATTAACTAAGTATTTTAAAGTGAATATTTCTGTAGACATGACCACACAATATAATCTGACTATATCTTAGTAGAAGATACTAAATGACACACACATTCCAGGCATTCTTTTTATGTTGATGTTTTAGGGTCTATCACAAAATACGAGTGAAACACTTCAAAGGTTCTTCATGAAGAAGTTGTACAAAATATACAAAATGTTGCTGAAATGACCCGGAAAAGATACAACTTGGACGTGTCTTGATCATAAAACTTTTTTTTCTTGTTCTCTTGGAGAGAGAGAGAGACAGAGAGAGAGACAGAGAGAGAGAGAGAGAGATTATCGACACATAAAATATTGTACACCCTTAAAATCTGACAATCCACCCGAAACCTGTCAGAATCTGAACAAGTTGTAAAAACAGAAATGTAACACAAAAATAATTTAGTTTTAAATAATGATAAGGTCGATGAGATACTTCCACAAAACCAGCATCATCAGCAACAAAACCAACATCATCAGCAACAACATCAGCAGTAGCAACATTATCAGTAACAACAATAGCATCAGCATTAGCAAAATCGTCAGCAATAAAAACAACATCAGCAGTAGCAACATGATCAGAAAAAAACAGCATAATCAGTAGTAATATCATCAGCAACAAAGAAGACAACATCAGCAGTAGCAAAATTATCAGCAACAAAAATAAATTTAGCAGCAGCAATATAATCAGGAACAGCAACAACATCATCATAAACAACAACATCAGCAGTAAAAACACCATGAGCAACAAAATAACATCAGCAGTACCAACATCATCAGCAACAAAACCAACATCAGCAGCAACAACATCATCACCTGTACCAAAACCATCATCAACAAAATTAACACCAGTAGTAGCAACATCATCAAAAACAAAAACAACATTAGCAGTATCAGTATCATCAGCAACCACAATAACAAAAACGACATCAGCAGTAGCAACATCATCAGCAACCACAATAACAAAAACAACGTCAGCAACAAGTGTCACTGCAGTCAGGACAGCCCCGTATATGCCCCGCCGCGTGCCGCAGCCACCATGCAAGAGTTTGCTGATAGTTCCCACCAAGTGCTGGTTCTTTACCATGCGTTTTCTGTGTGAACACAGTTCAGATTTCCTACCAGCACCCTTAACACCCACACACACACGCACACACACAACACACACACACGCACACACACAGATATATATATAATATATATATAATATATATATAATATATATATATATATATATATCCTATAAGAACTTAACACTGAACAAGGCTGGCTAGTAAAGAGGATTGAACAGAGAAAACTTAAATACTTTGGACACATTAAACTTCATGATAATCTAGAGAAGACCGTCTTTGAAGGGTACACAATGGGAAAAAGAAAGAGAGGAAGACAAAAGTGAAGATGGTTGCAAGACATTGTTGATGATCTGCAAGTGGATGCATCAGCAGCAGGCCATCTTGCTTACAACCGAGAGGCCTACAGGAGATCTGTTAGGGAGGCAAAGTTCCGCAAGGGACATGCAAATGACTGACTGTATTCTCTTTACAATTACATTGTTATTTCATTTCAAGTGTTCATTTTCCAACAGTCTTTCTAATACGGCTTTAGCAATGTCTTCTTGTCCATTCTCAACCTGTCTGTCACTTCATTGCCATGTACTCCCTCATGACCTGGACAGTAAAGCCACCTTAGTGCTCCTCACAGCTGACTGACTTAACAGAAGAACTCATTCTTTTCGAAACAACTTTTTCATTCTTACGAAGTATACTCCATGAATCTGTCACAAGGACGCCATGACCTACATCATGGGAAACCAGCCATTGCCGCCCACATAGCCTCAGTTTCTATTCGCATGCTTGATGTGGTGACTTCAAAGGCTCCAGAACCCTGTGCGACTACTCTTCCATTAAGGTAGACAACAAAACCCCAACCACTTCTGCTGCTCCGAGACACTGAGACATCTGTATATATACTGTTCAAAAAAGAAACGCAACAAATTTGATGTTGCGATTTAAAGTGAAGTTTACTGATAAGACAAGGGCAAATTCCCTGAAACCTTCACTTGAACATCAACGTCACGTGCTGACCTGAATTGTACTCAACAGATGATTCATGACCACAGAAAAGCGACATTAGTCAAAAATGCATTTTTGACAGTAACTCATGACAGGTTCACGAGAATCCCGTGAAACTTACTGAACACAAAACTCACTGACCATGTTATTGAATGCCTATAAAAGATTGACGGTCTTCGAATCAATTCGTGTGAAAATTCAATGCACAAGTATGGCTCATCTCACTACAGAACAACGACTCATCATCACTGGAGGTTTACAGACTGGAAAGTCACAAAGTGTAGTGGCCAGACAATTCAATGAGGTTAGAAGCACCATTAGTCGCCTTTGGAGACGATTTAAAGAAACTGGCTCAGTTGCAGACCGGCCGCCCAGTGGAAGCCCCATAGTCACAACTCCTGTCGAAGACCGCTTCATATGACTGCGTCACCTCAGAAATCGATTTGTATCTGCGTCCTCCACAATCCAGTCAATGACAGCAGCCCGTCGAATTTGAGATCCTGACAGGCTGCACGACGCTGGCCTTTGGGGTAGAAGACCCTACAGAGGTCCTGTTACATGTACCGGCGTCGCCAGGACCGATTGCAGTGGGCGAACTAGCATCGTCAAAGGACCGTTGCGAATGATTGGAGAAGGGTTTGGTTTAGTGATGAATCATTCTTTCTGCTCCAGCGACACGATAGACGGAGAAGAATTTACCGCAGAGTCAATGAGCGCTACGCCAAGAACTGCGTGGATGAGGCTCCTCCACATGGTGATGGAGGTGGGGGACGATCAACTTCATGGGAAGAAGTGACCTGGTGCAAACTGAAGTACGCCTCAATGCCCAACGATCCATCGCTGAAATTCTTCGTCCTCACGTCTTTCAACTTCTGGCTGCACTAGGTTCGATATTTCAGCAGGATAACGCTCGACCTCATGTGGCACAACTCACCACCCAGTTCCTCGCTGACAACAACGTCCAGACCATTCCCTGGCCATCCATGTCATCAGACATGAACCCAATATAACACTTATGGGATGAACTCAAAAGACAAGTCCGCCAGCGAGACGTGGCACCAACCAGTCTCCGACAGTTGTCTCGTGCACGGCGGAAAGAGTGTGCAGCCATCCCACAACAACAGATCCAACGGGTAATCGGATCCATGTCAAGGAGATGTCGTTCTCTGATACAAGCCAGAGGAGACCATACACCTTACTGAAACGGAGGCCTCAGTCGCAAAGAATAAAAGTCCAAACCAAATTTAATGAAAATCGTTTCATTATTAACGTCTTAAAGTTTCTTCATGCCAAGATTGAAACATTAATTCCGTAAAATAAAATGTTGATACAAATTTGAAATTTGGTGTCCATTACGATTACAGAAGTGTTGCGTTTACGGGTGTGACGTGCAAGATGGCGGACGTTTTTTTAACCCTCTCGACGGCATGCACAAATCAGAGGAATTCCGCTTGATCTGTTACATATCCTGTACCTGGAGTTTGGCATAAAGCTAACAACCTTATCCTGGGCCTATCTAGAGGCAACTCCAGATGGGAAAAAAAGACATCGTTATGGAAACTCGCAGAGAAATCAGCCGAGCATCAGGGATGCCAACTCCGAGAAGCTCATTCGTCGGCCCCACGCATGTGACAAGGATTGGATTCTGGAATGTGAGAACGATAGCAGCACCAACAAAAACTACTCAGGTCATCAAATAAATGGATGGATACCACCTAGACGTACTGGGCATCAGTGAAATGCGATGACCAGAAGCAGGTAAAAGATCGGCGGAAAACGGTAAGTTAATAATACATTCAGGCAGAGACGACGGTAAACATCATGAGGGGGAAGGTATTATTATATCATATGTAGCAACAAAGAGCCCTGTAGAATGGAAACTAGTGAACAGTCGCATAATAAGAGCACGATACAACCTAAGGCACGGAAGAATGACAATAATACAGTGTTATGCACCCACGAACGATGCAGATGATGAGGTAAAAGACGATTTCTATCACCAGTTACAACAAATCATCAACAAAGTCCCTAAAAACGACATCCTAACTGCTATGGGGGACTTCAACGCTAAGGTGGGGAAAGATAACATAGACGTTGAAAAAGTGATGGGGAAAGAAGGAATTGACATGGTAAATCAGAACGGAGAAAGATTAACTGAAATATGTCTAACAGAAAGCATGGTTGTTGGAAGAACAATATTTCCACACAAAGAGATACATAAAACAACTTGGATATCTCCAGATGATAGAACTAGAAACCAAATAGATCATTTTTGTATTAGAAAGCAGTACAGAACATCCGTGATAGATGTAAGGGCTTATAAGGGTGTAGATGTCAACAGTGATCACAACCTGTATATAGGGATAATAAAACTAAAACTGAAAAGCCAACACAAGAAATCAATACACAAAAAGATAAACAGCCACAGCTTACAAGAAGAGAATACTAATAGTAATTTCAATCGGAACTTGCCAATCATTTCACAACACCCAGTGAAGTAGAGGAGATAGTTATAGATGAATTATGGAATTCTTACGGCACAGCCATAATCACAGCAGCAAAAGCAAGCGCTGGACTGAAAAAACCAAATAGAAAAGCATGGATATCAAAACACATGGAAGTACATACATGAAAGACGAGCAGCCAAATTAGCATGTTGAATGTAAAAACAGATCTTGGAAAAGATCTGGTGAAAGCAACATACAAAGAAACAGACAAGAAAGTAAAAAGTTCAGCTAGAAGGGATAAAAGAGAATACATAGACAATATGGCGAAAGAGGCAGAGAAAGCCGCAAAAACAGGAGACAGCAAAACTTTATATTACACACAAAAGAGGCTAACAGGTACTATTACATCTAAAGAAAGACTAATCCTTAGCAAAACTGGAATTCTATTAACATTAAGTAAAGACCAAAAGCAAAGATGGGCTGAACACTTCCAAGAAATACTTAAACGACCACACCCAAAAGAATTGTTAAACCTTGAAACCGACTTACCAGCCCCACAACTAAATGTCAATCTAGATGAAATTAAATTGCATGAAACTGAAACAGCAGTGAATTTAATGGCTAACAACAAAACTTCAGGTGAAGAGAAATAACACCCGAAATGCTAAAAACTATCAATAGTGACAACATGAGACAAATACAGAGAATGTTTAACAAGATTTTGAAAGAAGAAAAGATCCCTTCTAAACGGAAAAAAGGAATCATTGTTAAAATACCAAAAAGGCAACCTTAGTGACTGTAACAACTGGAGAGGAGTAACCTTAATATCAGTTTTGTCAAAAGTATTTTGCAAGGTGATTTTGAATGGACTTAAAGATATAGTGGATACCGCAATGAGAGAAGAACAAGCAGGATTTCGAAAAGGGAGAAACTGTCTCGACCAGATCTTTACTCTAAGAATAATACTTGAAGAACATATTGAAAAGCAGAAACCACTAATACTGAACTTCATAGACTTTAAAAGGCATTTGATAGGATACACAGAGATTCATTATGGAGAATTTTAAGTCTATATGGAATAACATCTATAATTGTCAACATCATTAAGGACTTATACACTGGATATGTTTGTGCCGTTAAAACAGAAGAAGGGATGAGTGAATGGTTCCAGATTGAAACAGGTGTGAAACAAGGATGTATACTGTCTCCTTTACTTTTTGGAATTGCAATAGACTTCATAGTGAAAAAATGCTGCACAGGTAACACAGGTATTGACTGGGTACATGGGACCCAACTAGAAGATCTTGATTTTGCAGATGACATAACTCTTATCAGTAACAATGTGAATTCCATGCAAGAAAAAACAGATAGCCTGTCTTCACTGGATAGCAAAATATGACTTGAAATTAACAAGGACAAAACAAAAATAATGAAACTTCCCATTAATCAAAATGGAAAAATACACATAGAAGGGACAGAAAGTGAAGAAGTCAATCAATTTGCATACCTTGACAGCTACATAGACCAGGATGGTGACACCAGAGGGGAAGTTAGAATTAGAATTGCAAAAGCAGCATCAATCTTCAAGACTCGTGAGAACATGTGGCATTCAAAAGTTATAAGCATAAAAAACAAGTTAAGACTAATCGATTCAAATGTAATATCCACCCTCATTTATGCATGCGAAATTTGGAAAACAACTAAAGAAATAGAAAAGAAATTAGAGTCTTTTCAAAACAAAAGCCTAAGGAAAGTACTCGGCATCAAGTGGAACGAATTCAAGAACAATGCAGAGATAAGACAGATGACTGAACAACAACCAGTCTCATGGGTGATCAGGAAAAGGAGATGGACATATGTTGGTCACTTGATGAGAAGACACAGTCAGAGAATCCCAAAACAAGCTATCAAGTGGAACACAACAGGCCAAAGAAAAAGAGGCAGACCGCGTGGGACTCTGAAGAGAACACTGTTAAGAGAGGCCAAATTAATAGGCATAAAATCCCTTGATGAGGTTGAAAGGCTTGCTGAAGACAGGAAAAACTGGCGAACTACCTTACGAGCCCTATGTGACGTTTAACGGCACGGGAAGGATATAAGATAAGATATAAGTGTTGCGTTTATTTATTTTATTTTTGTTTGAATAGTATGTAACAGAATGTTATTATATTACCATGTCAGAAGACCTACAGTGATGCTGGATGAGATCTTGAAACTAAAATTCAGCTGCTCCCTGTGTTCATTCTCTACACTCTTGGACGCTTCTGTATAACCTTTGTTAGCTGAGTTCGGTCCTGTACCCGTAGCCAATTATCACCTTTAAGTACCTCATCTAGATCACACACTCACATTATTGTATTCTCAGCCTCAGCCATCCAGGATCTATCGTGTTTTATGCGTCTGCCCTTTTATCAACCCCAGCTCCTTATGGAGAGGATGATCCTTCATGCCATCAACCCTTATCTGTATGCCCTTACCTGAGCACACCTGTGTTTAGACCGCACACTCATCGTATCAAGCAGAAAGCGCACGGCCATCACACGAGTATCCCTGGTGCAAGCCAAGACCACTCTCATTGCCTCGTTCTGTACACGCTCTAGTCTGTTCAGATGTGCACTTGACAGAGTGAGATGGCCTAGACCATACTGCAATGCTGACATCACCAATGTGTGGACGATACACGCTTAGATCGAGGGGTGTACAACCTTGACCAAACCGTTATCGTCTATGTGATTGTTAATAGGTTTCGGGATATATATATATATATATATATATATATATATATATATATATCAATCGCTGGCAAAATACTGGCTCGCGTCCCGCTAAACCGACTTAGTAAGCATCTTGAAGATTATTTGCTTCCCGACTGTCAGTGTGGTTTTCGAGCAGGAAGAGGGACAGTTGACATGATCTTTGGTATCCGTCAACTACAGGAAAGGTGCCAGGAGCAGCACAATGACCTGTTAACCGTTTTTGTAGACTTAACCAAAGCCTTTGATATTGTCAATAGGGACGGTCTTTGGCTAATAATGGCAACATTTGGATTCCCAGTCAAGTTCATAGAAATAGTTCGCCAGGTTCATGAGGGTATGAAGGTTTGTGTTCTCGATGATAGTGAGGTCTCCGAATCCTTCTCTGTTACCTGTGGGGTAAAGCAGAGATGTATCCTTGCACTTACACTGGGGTAACGCAGAGATGTGTCCTTGCACCTACACTGGGGTAACGCAGAGATGTGTCCTTGCACCTACACTGGGGTAACGCAGAGATGTATCCTTGCACCTACACTGGGGTAACGCAGAGATGTATCCTTGCATCTACACTGGGGTAACGCAGAGATGTGTCCTTGCACCTACACTGGAGTAAAGCAGAGATGTGTCCTTGCATCTACACTGGGGTAAAGCAGGGATGTGTCCTTGCATCTACACTGGGGTAAAGCAGGGCTGTGTCCTTTCACCTACACTGGGGTAAAGCAGGGATATGTCCTTGCACCTACACTGGGGTAAAGCAGGGATGTGTCCTTGCATCTACACTGGGGTAAAGCAGGGATGTGTCCTTGCACCTACACTGGGGTAAAGCAGGGACGTGTCCTTGCATCTACACTGGAGTAAAGCAAGGATGTGTCCTTTCACCTACACTGGGGTAAAGCAGGGATGTGTCCTTGCACCCACACTCTTCAGCATGGTGTTCTCAGCTGTGCTCATGTACGTCTCCAGAAGCTCTAATGAAAACTGTTTTCCGTTAATTTCTAGAACAGACGGAAAGCTCTTCCCTCTAAGGCGGTTAAAAGCTGCCTCAAAAGTTAGGAATGAGATAATCAAAGACTTTCTCTTCGCCGATGGCTGTGCACTAAATGCTGATTCAACATTTAATATGCAAACTATTACTGATAACTTCTCGGAGGCATGTGACAACTTTGGCTTTATGATAAACATCGGAAAAACAGAAGTTGTGTATCAACCCCCCCCCCCCCCCCCAACAAAGAATATACTGACCCGGAAATCGTGATAAAGGAACAAAAGCTAAAATCCGTAGAAAATTTCACGTATCTTGGCGCACCTTTTCTAGGGCAGTCGGCTGGATGCTGAAATCAGCAACAGAACAGCTAAAGCCAGCGCAGCATTTGGGAGGCTAGGAAAAAATGTATGGGAAAGAAGAGGACTCAGCGTTACCAGCAAGTTAAAGGTCTATAAAGCTGTTGTTCTGACCACACTAATGTATGCAGCCACCAAGTTAAAGGTCTATAAAGCTGTTGTTCTGACCACACTAATGTATGCAGCCACCAAGTTAAAGGTCTATAAAGCTGTTGTTCTGACCACACTAATGTATGCAGCCACCAAGTTAAAGGTCTATAAAGCTGTTGTTCTGACCACACTAATGTATGCAGCCGGCAAGTTAAAGGTCTATAAAGCTGTTGTTCTGACCACACTAATGTATGCAGCCACCAAGTTAAAGGTCTATAAAGCTGTTGTTCTGACCACACTAATGTATGCAGCCACCAAGTTAAAGGTCTATAAAGCTGTTGTTCTGACCACACTAATGTATGCAGCCACCAAGTTAAAGGTCTATAAAGCTGTTGTTCTGACCACACTAATGTATGCAGCCACCAAGTTAAAGGTCTATAAAGCTGTTGATCTGACCACACTAATGTATGCAGCCACCAAGTTAAAGGTCTATAAAGCTGTTGTTCTGACCACACTAATGTATGCAGCCACCAAGTTAAAGGTCTATAAAGCTGTTGTTCTGACCACACTAATGTATGCAGCCACCAAGTTAAAGGTCTATAAAGCTGTTGTTCTGACCACACTAATGTATGCAGCCACCAAGTTAAAGGTCTATAAAGCTGTTGTTCTGACCACACTAATGTATGCAGCCACCAAGTTAAAGGTCTATAAAGCTGTTGTTCTGACCACACTAATGTATGCAGCCACCAAGTTAAAGGTCTATAAAGCTGTCGTTCTGACCACACTAATGTATGCAGCCACCAAGTTAAAGGTCTATAACGCTGTTGTTCTGACCACACTAATGTATGCAGCCACCAAGTTAAAGGTCTATAAAGCTGTTGTTCTGACCACACTAATGTATGCAGCCACCAAGTTAAAGGTCTATAACGCTGTTGTTCTGACCACACTAATGTATGCAGCCACCAAGTTAAAGGTCTATAAAGCTGTCGTTCTGACCGAAATAATATATGCAGCCACCAAGTTAAAGGTCTATAAAGCTGTCGTTCTGACCGCACTAATGTATGCAGCCACCAAGTTAAAGGTCTATAAAGCTGTCATTCTGACCACACTAATGTATGTAGCCGAAACATGGGCATTCTACAGTAGGCATGCAAGACAACTAAATCATCTCCATCTAGGCTGTCTCAGAAAAATACTGAACATCAAATGGCAGCAAATGATACCTGATACTAAAGTACTCACAAGAGCTAATATTCCAAGAATCTACACAATACTTCAAAAGGTGTAAATTCGATGGACAGGGCACATAGTCAGAATAAGTAACACTGGACTGCCCAGACAACTTCTTTATGGGGAACTTCTGAATGGAAAACGGAAAGCTAGATGGCAAAAAAAGCATTACAAGGACACGCTCAAAACCTCACTCAAAGCCTTCAGGATAGACATAAACTCTTGGGAGGTCAAAGCACAAGTCCACCCATCATGGAGGGCTTTAACCACCCTGGGTGCTCAGAGATTGAGGGTGCCCAGCACAAACGCGCAATGTGAAAAGCCAAGGCAGCACAAGCACCCATAACTGAATCTGGACATACATGTTCCGTGTGTGGCAAAACTTTTAGAGCTCGTATAGGACTAGTTGGTCACGCACCGACATACCTCTCTTTACTTTGACTAAGATGAATATGTGGTCATCACCGAAGATAAAAGGGATGGCGACTGCAGTAAAATTGGTTCAAATAATAAAGGTAGATAGATGTGTATGGTGCAGCTTTACAAAGTGGCAGAGGGAGTGAGTCAAGTGAGAAAAAATAAACAGAAAGTATGAGAGTGAGCTGAGAACGTATAAATGATAAACATACAACATCCGATATTTTGGAGTGAGCCTTTTTCGAGGATTACATACACAAACGAGACAAAAAAAACGAAACGAAAAAACTTATCTTAATGTGACATCCTCCAAAAGTAGGGAACCACAGAAATATGTGTCCACTAGACGAGGGATAGAGACCACGCGGGCCACATAAAGGATAAGCCGATAGAGTCAATCGTAAAGAAGAGACGGAGAGAGGGAAAGAAACAGGTGGGGGAAGGGCAATAGAAACAGACGTTAGAGGAGAAGGTTTCGGGGGGGGGGGAAGGGGAGAGATAATGAATGAAGAACATAAACACCTGCAGTGAAAACATGTGAAACTGGTGAATAGGACAAGACTCTTTCACACAAAGAGGGGGGGGGTTGGAAAACTAAAGAAGTTAAAGGAAGCTAGGGACACTGTTAATTCAATAACAACCTACATGGCAACTAACAATGATGAGTACCTACATGTCACCTAAAATGATAACAACCAACATGGCACCAAACAATGATGACTATCTACATGCTACCTAATAAAGATGACAATCTACATGGCACCTAACAATGATGACAACCTACATGGCACCTAACAAAAATGACTACATACATTGCACCTAACAATGATGACAACCTACATGGTACCTAACAATGATGACAACCTACATGGCACCTAACAATGATGACAACCTACATGGTATCTAACAATGATGACAACCTACATGGTATCTAACAATGATGACAACCTACATGGTACCTAACAGTGATGACAACCTACATGGCACCTAACAATGATGACAACCTACATGGCACCTAACAAAAATGACTACATACATTGCACTTAACAATGATGACAACCTACATGGTACCTAACAATGATGACAACCTACATGGCACCTAACAATGATGACAACCTACATGGTATCTAACAATGATGACAACCTACCTGACACTTAACAGTGATGACAAGCTACATGGTACTTAACAATGATGAAAACCTACCTGGCACCTAACAGTGATGACAACCTACCTGGCACCTAACAGTGATGACAAGCTACATGGTACCTAACAATGATGACAACCTACCTGGCACCTAACAGTGATGACAAGCTACATGGTACCTAACAATGACGACAACCTACCTGGCACCTAACAGCGATGACAAGCTACATTGCACCTAACAATGATGACTACCTACCTGACACTTAACAGTGATGACAAGCTACATGGTACTTAACAATGATGAAAACCTACCTGGCACCTAACAGTGATGACAAGCTACATGGTACCTAACAATGATGACTACCTACCTGGCACCTAACAGTGATGACAAGCTACATGGTACCTAACAATGATGACTACCTACCTGGCACCTAACAGTGATGACAAGCTACATGGTACCTAACAATGATGACAACCTACATGGCACTTAATAATGATCACTACCTACATGGCACCTAACAATGATGACAACCTATATGGTCCTAACAATGATGACTACATGCATAGTACATAACAGTGATGACAACCTACATATAATCTAGCAATGATGATAACCTACATGGCACCTAACAATGATGACAACCTACATATCATCTAACAATTATGACTACCCACATGGCACTGATGACAACCTACATGAGATCTAACATTGATGAATACATATATTGCATCTAACAAAAATGACTACCTCCATGGCACTTAACAATACTGATTACCTACATGGAACCTCGCAATAATGACATTCTACGTGGCACCTAACAATAATGACTACCTACATGGCATCTGAGAATGATGACTACATACACGGCACGTATGACAACCTACATGGCACCTAACAATTATCATCACCTACATTACACTTAACAATGATGATTGCCTACATGGCATCTAACAGTAATGACTATCGAAATGGAACCTACATGGCATTTAAAAATGAAAACTACATACATAGCATCGAAAAATTATGACTACCTACAATGCAATGATGACTACATTGGACCTAATAATAATGACTATCTACATGGTACCTAACAATAATAACTACCAAAACTGACTTAACAATGCTTACTATCTACATAGTATCTAACAATAATGACCACCTATATGGAAAATAACAATAGTGACTACCTACATAACACTCAGCAATGATGACTACCTACATAACACTCAGCAATGATGACTACCTACAAGGCATCTAAAATTATGACTACCTACATAACATCTGAGAATGATGACTACTTACACGGCACTTATGACAACCTGTATGGCACCTAACAATTATGACTACCTACATTACACTTAACAATGATGATTACCTACATGGCACCTAATAATAATGACTACCGAAATGGAACCAAACACTAATGTCTACTTACGAAGCACTTAACACTAATAACTACCTACATGACACCTAATAAAAATGACTACCGACTCGGCATATCACAATAATGAATACCTACATGGTAGCTAGCAATAATGACTACCTTCATGGCATCTAATAATAATAATTACTATCTGAATGGAACCTAAGACTAATGACTACCTACGAAGCATCTACCAATAATAACTACCTACATTGTACCTATAAAAATAACTACCTATATGGCACTTAACAATGATGATAACCTAACGGCACATAACAACGAAAAGTACCTATATGGCACCTAATAATTACGGCAATCTATATGCCGCGAAGCAAAAATGATAAAAAACATGATAACTAACAATAATGACTCCCTACATGGTAGTTAGTAATAATGATTACCTCCATAGCACGTAACATAATGACAATCTACATGGCAGCTAACAATAATGACTATCTACACGACAAAGATGACTACCCACATGGCACCTAGCAGTGATGGTTGCCATTTTGGCACCTAACAATTATGACCACCTAGTTAGCACCTAACAGTAATTACTACCTTTATGGCAGCTAACAATGATGATTACCTACATTGCATCTAACAGTGAATACTATCTACATGGCACCTAAAAATAACGACTACTTGCTATGCACCTAACAATGATAAATACTTCTATGACACCTAAAAATGTATACTATCTACTTGGCATTGATTAGTAACTACATAGCACTAATAACTACCTACATGGAGCCTAACAGTGATGACCACGTACATGGCACCTAAAACAATGACCACATACATGGCACTGATTACTACTTACATGACACCTAAAACGATGACCACCTACATGGCACTGATTACTACTTATATGGCACCTAAAACAATGACCACATACATGGCACTGATTACTACTTACATGACACCTAAAACAATGACTACCTACATGTCACTTAACAATAATGACTACCTACATGGCACATAACAGTGATGACTACTTACATGGCACTGACGACTACCTCCATGGCATCTAAAATTGATGACTACATACATTGCACTTAATAATTGTGGCTACCTCGATGACACGTAACAATAATGTCTATCTACATGGCACCTCAAAATAATGACAACCTACATGGCATCCAGCAGTAATAACCACCTACATGGCAATCTACATAAAAAAAAGTAAAGATAGTCCCATAGCATTTCAAATGCCGTAGGGGGTGAAGCGTTAGAGACCTCATTATGCTGGGTCATCAGCGTGTGAGGTAGGGTGACCAGTTCCTTTCCTCGCTGCCTTTACTTCCCAGATTTTCTCTGGTACCCATTTTACGAGGCTGGGTCGACCTCAGGGCCGTATTGGTCGGAAAAAAAATCCCGCTCAGCTGGGGATTCGAACCCTCGACCATTTGGTTGCTAGACGAGTGCTCTAACCACTACGCTAGCCGGCCCCTAGCAATCTACATGGCACCTTATAATTCTAACTACCTACGTGTCACCTAACAATTATGACTACCTACATGGCACTGATGACTACCTACGTGTCACCTAACAATGATGACTACCTAAATAGTACCTAAAAATGATGACTACTTTCATAGCATCTACCAGTAACGACTATATCCATAGTACCTAACAATGATGACTACCTACATAGCACCTAAAAATAGCTGATTCTTTCTGAAATAAAAATGATGACTACCTAAATTGTGAGTATCGCTGCTGTAGAGACTGTTCAGAAATGCGGGGTGTAAAGGTATCCACGGGTGAGGGTGAGGACAGGCCGCTGTGGAAAAGATGAAGGAAATGATTAAGTGAAGTAACATAGCGCGTAACAACAGTGACTACTTACATGGCACCTAGCAATGATGACTACCTACGTTCCAGCTTAGCTAACATTAATGCTTACCTCCATAGCACGTAACAATAATGACTACCTATATGGCAGCTAACAATGATGACTACCTCTCTCTCTCTCTCTCTCTCTCTCTGAACCTTAAGTGCCCAGGGCACATGGGGCTTCCGCAAGGGTTTTCCACAAATGCCTGTCCTTCGCCTTTTTTTCTGCTCTTGCCCAGGTGAGCCCTCTATTGCTCAACATCCTTTCTGTTGTTCTTCTCCATGTCTCTTTTGGTCTACCCTTACTTCTGTTCCCCTGTGGTGTCCATCGAAGATAAAAGGGATGGCGACTGCAATAAAACTGAGCATGGAATGCAACAATAATGACAACCTACATGACACCTAGGAATGATGACTACCTACATGTCACTTAATAGTGAAAACTATCTACACCACACGTAAAAATAACAACTACTTGCTATGCACCTAACAATGATAATTACTTATATGACACCTACAACATATACTATCTACATGGCATTGATTAGTAACTATATGTCACTAATAACTACCTACATGGGACCTAAAAATATTGACTACCTACATGGCGCCCAAAATGATATCTACCTACATAGCACTTAACAATTATGATTACCTACACGGCACCTAACAATAATGATTACCTACATGGCACTGATAACTACCTACATGGCAAACATTGATGAATACAAACTGCACCTAACAATAATGATTACCCCCGTGACACGTAACAATAATGACAACCTACGTGGCACTGAGCAATAATGAATAGCTACGTGGCATCTTAGAATGATGAGTACATACAAGGCACTTATTACAATCTACATGGCAACTAAAAATTATGACTACCTACAGTACACTTAACAATGTTGACTACCTACATGGCATCTAACAATAATGACTATCTGAATGGCTCCTAACACTAATGAATATCAACGAAGTACCTAACAATAATAGTTAACAACATGACAATTAATAAAAATGAATACTTACATGACACCTAACAATGATGACTACCTACACTGCATCTAACAATAATGATACCTACATGGCACGTAACAATTATGGCAACCTAAATGCTGCCAAGCAGAAATGACAAAAACATGGCACTTACCAATAGTTACTAGCTACATGTCATCTAGAAATGATGACTACATTTATGGCAGTTAGAAATAATGCTTACCTCCATGGAATGCAACAATAATGACAACCTACATGACACCTAAGAATGATGACTACCTACATGGCACTTAAGAATGATGACTACCTACATGGCACTTAAGAATGATGACTACCTACATGGCACCTATCAATAATGACTACTCATATGGCACCTGAAAATGATGAATACCAATTAGGTACCTAACAATAATGACTACTTACATGGCATATAAAACAATGATTACCTACATGGCACTGGCTACTATTTACAAGGCACCTAACAATAATGACTACCACTGACTACTACTTACACGGCACCTAGCAATAATGACTACCTGAGTTGCACTGACTGCTAATTACAAGGCACCTAAAACAATGATTACCTACATGACAATGATTACTACCTACATGGCACCTAAAAATACTGACTGCTTACATGGCACTTAATAATAAAGACTACCGGCGTGGCACCTGAAAAGAGATAACTATATACATGTCACCTGACAATACTGTCTACCTCCCTGGTACGTAACAATAATAATACCTACGTGGCACCAAAGAATGATGACTATCTACGTGCCACCTAACAGTAACTCATACCTCCATTGCACGTAACAATAATGACTATCTAAATGGTACCTAACAATGATGACTTGATACATGGTACTTAACAATGATGAGTTCTGACATGTCACCTAACAAAGATGGCTACCTAAATGACATCTAAAAATGAGTACCAGCGTGACATCTAACACTTATGACTACCTATATGAAACCTAACAATGATGACTACCTACATGACACATAACAACGACGACTACTTACATGGCGCCTAACAATAATGTCTACCCACATGGTATCTAACAGTGATAACTACCTACATGACACCTAACAATTATAATTACCTACACGACATGATAACCAACATCTCTCTCTCTCTCTCTGAACCTTAAGTGCCCAGGGCACATGGGGCTTCCGCAAGGGTTTTCCACAAATGCCTGTCCTTCGCCTTTTTTTCTGCTCTTGCCCAGGTGAGCCCTCTATTGCTCAACATCCTTTCTGTTGTTCTTCTCCATGTCTCTTTTGGTCTACCCTTACTTCTGCTCCCCTGTGGTGTCCAACTTAGTGCTATTTTTGGTAGTGAGTTGTCAGTCATTCGGAGCACATGTCCCAACCATTGCCAGCGTCTTTCCTCAATAATTGTTGTCAGTGGTTTCATCTGCATTTCTGCTAATAAAATGTTATTTCTTATGGTGTTTGGCCAAAATATTTTTTTAATTCTTCGTAAACATTTAGTCTGGAAAGAATTCAACTTGTTTTCTATGGTTTTGGTGATTTTCCAGCATTCACTTCCATAGAGTAGTACACTTAAAACATTACTCTTAAATATCCTGATTTTCATATTTATGCTTACTTTTTTTTGATTTCCATATAGTCTGCAGCATTGCAAAAGCCTGGTTTGCTCTAGTAAGTCTGCTGTTGATATCCTCTGTGCTGTCTCCATTTTCTACTACTCTGCTGCCAAGGTATACAAATTCGTTGACCTCCTCCACTAACTTGTTATCTACTCTGAGTACATTTCTGTTGTTCACATTTTGCTTTATTAACTTTGTCTTTCCTACGTTGATCTTTAGTCCTATGTTGTTTGCATTCTGAGTTAGCTTGTTTATTTTATCTTGCATATCTTTGTGACTGCTTGATAATAGACAAATGTCGTCCGCAAAGTCAAGGTCCTCCAGCACTGTGTCAAGGGTCCATTGTAATCCTCTGCGTTTGTCTGATGTTGCCTCCTTCATTAACCAGTCTACTGCCAAGATAAATAATGTTGGTGATAGTACACATCCCTGTTTCACTCCTGTTTGTACCCTAAAGCTGCTGGAGTTATGTTCTCCACAGATAACTTTGCACCGAAAACCCTCGTATAGGGCTTTGATTACATTAACTATTTTATGGGGGAGGCCATGCCATCTTAGGATTTTCCACAGTGCATCTCTGTTTACACTGTCAAAGGCTTTCTCAAAATCTATGAATAATGCATATGTTGTGCTATGCCACTCATTTGCCTGTTCTAATATTTGTCTAAGTACAAATATGTGGTCTATGCATGATCTTCCTTTCCTAAATCCTGCCTGCTCTTTCCGAAGTTTTTCCTCAAGTGTTGGTACAATTCTGTTGATGATTATTCTGCAAAATACTTTACTGGTGAGTGGCAGTAGGGTAGTGCCTTTCCAGTTCCCGCAATCTCTGAGGACACCCTTCTTTGGTAGTTTTACTATAAGGCCAGTTTTCCACTCCTCTGGGGCTTTTTCTAAATCCCAAATTTGTTGTAATATCCGGCAAAGTTGTTTTGGTGTTTCTGTTTCTTCTGCTTTCAACATCTCAGCAGTCACTTCATCTTCACCTGGTGCCCTGTCTGATTTTAGCATCTTTATCGCCTCCTTTACTTCATTTATTGTTATTGGTCCTGTATTGATGTTTAGTTCCGTTTTTGCTTCAGGTATGTCTATTGCTTGTGCTGCTTGTGTTCTGTTTAGTAGGGTGTTAAAGTGTTCCCTCCATCTTTAAATTTTTTCTCTTTCTTCACTGACCAGTTGTCCATTTTGTGTCCTTACTGCACTCTCATATCTTGTGTTGAAGTTACCTGTCATCTGCTTTGTGATTTTATATAAGGTTTTCATGTCATTTGTATATGCTGCTTTCTCTGCTGTTTCTGCTAAGTTGTCATAGTATTGACGTTTATCTTGACGGCATGATTCCTTCACTTCTTTGTCTTTTTGTGCATAATTACTTAAAACTTGTTCTTTTAGTCGTTGTGATTTGGTGTTCAGTAATTTTTTCTTGATTAATGACTACATATATGGCACCTAAAATGTCTACCTCCATAGCGTGTAACAATAATGACCACCTGCACTTCACCTATCATTTATGGCTATCTACGTGGCAATTATCAATCATGCATACCTCCATAGCATATAAAAAAATGACTACCTACATGGCACCTAACAATAATGACAACCTACATGGCACCTAGCAATAATGATTACATATATGGCACATAATAAATATGTTAACCTATATGGCACCTAACAATAATCTCTCTCTATATATGGCACTCGAAAATGATGACTATCTACATGGCATTGATGACTTCCTACATAGCATTAATAACTATCTACAGAGCACCTAAAAATAATGACAAGAAACGTGGCAGATAACAATGATGACTACCTACATAACATATGAGAATGACGAATACCTACATGGCACTGATGACAAACTACATGGCATCAAACAATTATGACTACCAACATAGCACCTAAAAATGATGACTACCTAAATGGCATCTAACAATGACGACTTTTATATGACACCTAAAGAGAATAGCCGACTTTATGGCAACGAAAAATAATGACTGTCTACATGGCGCTGGTTAATACTTACATGGGACCTAAAAATAATGAATACCTAGATGGCACCTAACAATGATGACTACCTACATGGCACTAATGACTACCTATATGGCATTTAACATTAATGACTACATTCACTGCACCGAACAAAAATGACTACCTTCATGCCATGTATCAATAATGACTACCTACATGGCACCGAACAATAATGACAACCTACGTATCACCTAGGAATAATGAATACCTACATGTCATCTGACAATGATGACTACCTACATAGCACTTATGACAACCTTCATGGGCTTAACAATTATGACTACCTTCATTACAATTAACAATTATGACTACCTACATGGTTCTAATGACTACCTACTTGAGATCTAGCAATTATAATCGCCTAATTGGCAACTAGTAATTTTGACTACATACATAGCACCTAACAAATATGTCTACCTACATGTCATCTGATAATTGTGACTGCCTACAAGGCACGTAATAATGATGGCTATCGACACTGCACCTAACAATGATGATTACCTACATGACACCAAACAATTATGACTGCCTACACGGTCACTAGCAATGATGTCTACATATATGGCATTTTAAAATGAAGACTACCTACATAGTACAGGACAATAATGAATACTTAATTGGCACCTAACATAATGACTACCTACATGTTACCTGAAATGATGTCTACCTACATGGTGTCTAACAATTATGACTACATACATGACAATGATTGCTACAGTGCAACTAACAATAATGACTACCTACATCTCACCTAACAATAATGACTTCCAACATTGACCTAACAATGATTACTGTCTAAATGATATCTAACAATAATGCCTACCTACAAGGCTTCTAATTATTATGACGGTCAACATGGTATAGACGTACATGGAACCCAAGAATAAAGACGATTTACATGGCACATATCAATTATTACTACCTACATGGCACCTACCAATAATGACAACGAACATACTACCTAAGAGTTATGACTATTTGCATGGCACATTATAATGATAACTACCTACGTGGCAACTAAAAATAATGGCTACCTATATTGCACATAAGATTGATGACTACCTATATACCTACATGGCACATAATAATAATGATTGCTTACATGATTCCTAACAATAATGACTGCCTACATGGCAACTGACAATAATGATTGCCTACATGTCGCCTAGCATTGATGACTACCTCCATGGTACATAACAGTATTGACTACCTACATAACACCTAACAATGCTGACTACCCACTAGGCAACTAAAAATGATGCTTACCTACACTGCACCTAAGAATGATGATTACCTGCAAGGCACCTAACAATAATGACTACCTACATGGCACCTAACAATATTGTCTAACTGCATCGTACCTAGCCATAATGACTACGTACATGGCACCTAACAATAATGGCTATCTACATGGAACCTAGTAATGATGACTTCTTATACTTCATCTAACAGTTATGACTACCTACATGACACCTAATAATGATGACTTCCTATACGGCATCTAACAATTATAACTACCTACATGACACCTAGGTTAGTAGGGGTATCCCCTATCAAAGGAGAAGTAAGACGCCTCCTTACCTCCGTCAGTCTACGGGACACCCTTGGGCAAGGTGGAGTACCTGTATAGCCCCCCCCCCCCCGATCAGTGTGACGTGAAGCCATGGGAGCAGGTGGTGGATGCAATGGGAGAGCAGCTGATAGATAATGTTGGTTATGGTCACCATTCTATGATGGTAGGCAGATGATCTCAATGTAGGGACAATGGCTACGATCACTGACTAGTACAGTCACTGCCCGGAAGGAAAGCAATGGTAAACTATCTTCCAGAAATATACCAAGAAACCCAAACAGCAACATGGAAGGTCAAACAGGAAAAAGATCTGGTGGCGAGTCCCCCAGGCCAGATCTAATGTTAACACTGAGGAAGAGTGTGAGACAGAGGTCAGTACTAGTAATTGTGATGACGGACAAAATCCTGACGGTGTTACTAAGGAAAACCTCTGTATCAAACTAAAAAGAAAAATAAGAGTAGGAACATGGAATGTAAGAAGTATGTATGAGGGGAAATATCAAATAATAAGTGACGAGATGAAAAGAACGGGGATACACATTTTGGGAATATGCGAACATCAATGGAAAGGATCAGGACACTTCAAGAGCGAGAGTGATACTACCATTGTATACTCTGGCGGATAAATAGGAGGAAAGAATGTAATGGCTTTTTACTTGGACAAGTCAATATCGAAAGCATTACTAGATTACAATCCAGTAAGTGATAGAATCCTAATAATCAGACTTAAGGGCATTCCTAGAAATGTAACAATCATCCAGATATATGCACCTACATCAACAGCAGAAGAAGAGGAAGTAGAAGACTTTTATAATACACTGCAAACGACAATAGACCAGGTACGGAAAAAAATGATATTGTATTAATAATGGGGGATTTTAATGCAAAGATTCGTACAGAAAGAGCAGAAGATGAAGGACATGTTGTAGGGAAATTTAGGACATAGAAATGAGGCAGGTGACAATCAAATGGCATTTTGCATGGAAAATGAGCTAATGGTTGCTAACATACATTTTAAACAACATCTAAGAAGACTTTACACATGGAAATCACCTGATGGGAAAACCAAGAATCAAATAGATTACATTTTAGTGCAAAGAAGGTGGAGATCAAGTATAACATCAGCAAAAACTTTACCAGGTGCTGATTGTGACACGGACCATGAGTTATTAATAGCAGACATGAAGATAAAGATAAAAAAGACAGTTACGGGATCAAGATCACTCCGCTTTGATCTTTAAAAATTACCAGAACAATACGGTACAGAAGTGAAGAACAGTTTCGAAATCCTGATGGCTGTACAGGAGGGGATGACGCCAGATGATTTGGCTACACAGGCCAGATATATCTTAATAACAACAGCTAAAGACATGGTTCCAGTAAAGAAAACACAAAAGAATGGATGGACTACAGCAGGCACACTAGAACTGATAAAACAACGAAGAGAAATGAAGACGCAATGGAAAGTGACAAACAACAACAAAGAGAAATATAAAACTTTAACAAAAGAAGTACGAAGAAACATAAGAAAAGACAAAAAACAATACATACAAGATTGTTGTGAAAGAATAGAAGAACATCAGAAGTGTGGAAGAGATAGTGAAATGTTTAAAGAAATGAAGATATTGACGAGAAATGTCACACCTAAACTAAATGTAATTTGTGAATAGATGGGGAATACCTTGACAGAGAAAGAGGAAATTCTAGAAAGATGGAAGGAATATTGCAAAGGAATGTATGAAACAAGCGACTGTGGAAACAGAAATCAACAGTGTGAATTATTATTGAAGGAGAAAGAACCCGAACCGATAATAGAAGTTTTATGGGCAATAAAGAATCTGAAAAATGGTAAATCACCAGGATGTGATGAGATAGCAGCTGAACTTATTAAAGCAGGAGTAAAAGAATGTGCAACACTCTATCATGCACTATGTAAAAAGATTTGGCATTCTGGTATTTGGCCAAAAGAATGAAAAAGAACTGTATTCATACCACTGCCAAAAAAGGGTAAGCTGAAATTATGCACAAACTACAGAACTGTTGCCCTGATTAGTCATGCCAGTAAAATTCTGTTAAAAATCATAATGGTTAGACTTCGTAAGAAAATAGAAGAAGAAGTCAGTATGGTCCAACCTGGTTTCAGGCAAGGAAGAGGATCAAGAGATCATATATTCAATCTAAGATTAATAATAGAGAAAGAGAAAAAGACCAAGCCAAAGATGGCTGCAAGATATCGTTGAGGATCTGCAAATGGCACCTGCGGCAGGGCATCTTGCTTACAACCAAGAGGCCTACAGGAGTGCTGTTAGGGAGGCAAAGTTCCGCAAGGGACATGCAACTGATTGAATGAATGATATGTCACCTGATAATGACGACTTCCTATATGGCATTTAACAATTAGGACTACCTACATAACACCTAATAATGATGACTACCTACAAAACACCTAATAATGATGACCACATACGTAAAATCTAATAATGATGACCACATACATAACATCTAATAATGATTACTGCCTACATAATACCTAATAGTGATGACCAGATACATGACACCTGATTATGATGACTGGCTTACATGACATCTAATAATGATAACTACTTATATGTCATCTAATAATGATGACTACCTACATGACACCTAATAATGACGACATATAAAGACATGACACTTATAGAGATGACTGGTTACATGTTATCTAATAAAGATGACTACCTACGTGACACCTAATAGTGACGACTAGTTACATGACATCTAATAATGATACCTACTTACAAGACACAGAATGATGATGACTACATACGTGGCATCTAACAATTATATCTGACTACATGACACCTAATAATGATGACTACATACATGGCATCTAACAATTATATCTAACTACATGACACCTAATAATGATGACTACCTACATGGCATCTAACAATTATATCTAACTACATGACACCTAATAATGAAGACTACCTACATGGCATCTAAAAATTATATCTAACTACATGACACATAATAATGATGACTACATACATGGCATCTAATAATTATGACCACCTACATGGCACCTAATAATAATGACTACATATATGGGATCTAACAATTAGTACCACCTACATGACATTTAATAATGATGACTTAATACATGGCATCTAACAATTATAACTACCTACATGACATCTAATATGACGAATGCCTACATGACATTTAGTAATGACGACTACTTACATGACATCTAATAATGACGACTACCTAAATGACACCTAATAATGAGGACTACCTACATTATACCTAATAATGAGGACTGCCTACATGATACCTAATAATGACAATTATCTAAATGACACCTAATAATGACGACTACCTACATGATACCTAATAATGACAATTACCTACATGGCACCTAATAATGACCACTACCTACATGACACCTAATAATGACGATTACCTACATGACACCTAATAATGACAACTACCTACATAACACCTAATAATGACGACTACCTACATGACCCCTAATAATGATGACTACATACACGGCATCTAACGATTAGTACCACCTACATGACACCTAATAATTATGACTACATATATAACTTCTAACAATTAGGACCACCTACATGACAACTAATAATGATGACATCCTACATGGTATCTAACAATTAGGACCACCTACATGACACCTAATAATGAAGACTTTCTATATGGCATCTAAGAATTATGATCATCTACATGACACCTAATAATGATGACTACATATATGACACCTAACATTAATGACGAGAAACACTACAAAATCTCTTGCTACAAGAAATATTGCTGCTGATAATACTAATACAATTTCGCCAATTCCAGCAATAAACTTCATCAATAAACTTTTTCCATGAAAATTATTTCTACATAAATAAACAAAAGCGTGATGTCTCAAAAATACCAGATACGAAAATCACACACTTACAAACACACATGCACAAACACACACACATCAATACACACACTACTTCACATACTTAAGTGACTGAAGATAATGTTTTATGTGTGAACATAAGACCAAAATAAATGTTACTGAAAATATTTCTGTAGACATGGTCGTAACATAACACTTTGTCTCAGATTTTTAGATTAACTAAACATTTTAAAGTGAATATTTTCTAGATTTCACCTAACATCACGCTCTGTCTCAGACTAAGACAAGATATTAATTTGCTGCGTAAAGCCAGAACAGTGTTTCTTAAGGAATATGACAGTCAACAAACATTGCAGCTCTGTTTAGATTAAGGAAAATCAGGACAGTCAACAAACATTGTAGCTCTGTTTAGATTAAGGAAAATCAGGACAGTCAACAAACATTGTAGCTCTGTTTAGAATAAGGAAAATTAAATCATTTTGTTTCATATAAAGTGTTTCCCATATCTTGTTAATACTGTTCCAAATTTCAGAGCCGGCGCAGAAACAACCAAAACTCTAATAAAAAAGTTTTTAGGTGCTGACGATGCAGCCTTTGTGTCTCACAGAGAGACTACTTTACAGACTCCGATCAACAGCATAACAAGTGCATGTTATTTACTTTCCTTGGGAATAGTCATCAACACATGGTTCTTGGGCAAGGCGACCACACGTATATTAGTCTATCAACCCAACATTTATCAATCTAACGACCCAAATATGTCTGACAACCCCACAATATGTCTGTCTGACAACCCCACAATATGTCTGTCTGACAACCCCACAATATGTCTGTCTAACATTGGATGGGAGTCTGCTTGCAATCATGCTGACAATGATGACATTTCTTACAACTGAGGTAGGGCAGGTAGACTAGAGTTGTCTTGGCCGAGGGCACTTGAAAAATGTAAATTGAATTGTTAGGACGACCACTTGGGACGTCTGAGGGAAGATGTGATGTTTGATCTAATGATCCTACATGGTCAAATTTTCATGGCCTCTTGTAGATTAATTTCTTAGGAAAACGAGATATTTAATCTATTGCTTCTACACGTGACATGGCCTGTAGTGGAGCAATTCTCCCGCTCTCGACCACAAAATAACAAGAACAACAAAGACTTGAACTATAGAGTCCCGCCGGAATGGGAAATACTATTTTTTTTTTTTTTTTGCTTTATTGTCGGAAGGACATCCCTGAGTTCAGTTAGACAGAAACTTATTTTAAAAGCTGAGTTCAGTTAGATAGAAACTTATTTAAAAAGCTGAGTTCAGTGAGACAGAATCTTATGTAAAAAGCTGTGTCTAGTTAGACAAAATCTTATCTTATTTAAAAAGGTTGATATTGTGAAATAGAATACTTTCCAGATTTCCTCAAATATAAAGATATCTGAACTACTTAAGTATATAAATCTAAATCATTTCTATAAATCTTCTAAACATCCACAGAAATCATCGGTTTACTTCTACACACCAAGGACAGACAAATATTGGCTATCCAGGTTATATTGTTTTCACGGAAGATAGCGCCAGAACTAGATGCCTGCAAGTAGAGACTAGCGGTTTGTCCAGGCCGAAGAGCTACATTGTTCCCTTGTGTTTGTGGTAGGAGTACATGGTCTTACCATTCCGGTGGACCGGTATTTATAGACCATAGAGTAAAATCACCAGCCTGGTGAGCCCGTATTCAAAGAACATAGAGGAAAACACCAGTCCAATGGGCCGGTATTTATAGTCCATAGAGGAAATCACCAGCCCGTTGCACCGGTATTTTTAGAACATAGAAGAAAACAGCTATGGCTTCTCACTCTTAGTCTGAGACAACAGAAAACTGCGGGCTACGGCCTGTGAGGCTGACCAGCGTTTTTGTGAGGCTTACCAGTGTGTTTGGGAGGCTGACCAGTGTGTTTGTCAGGCTGAGTAGTGTGTTTGTGTGGCTGACCAGTCTGTTTGTTAGAGTGAGCAGTATGTTTGTTAGGCTGATCAGTATGTTTGTTAGGCTGATCAGTATGTTTGTTAGGCTGATCAGTATGTTTGTTAGGCTGATCAGTATGTTTGTTAGAGTGACCAGTATGTTTGTTAGGCTGACCAGTGTGTTTGTTAGGCTGATCAGTATGTTTGTTAGGCTGACCAGTGTGTTTGTTAGGCTGACCAGTATGTTTGTTAGGCTGATCAGTATGTTTGTTAGAGTGACCAGTATGTTTGTTTGGCTGACCAGTATGTTTGTTAGGCTGACCAATGTGTTTGTGCGGCTGACCAGTGTATTTGTTATGTTGACCAGTGTGTTTGTGTGGCAGATCAGTATGTTTTTGAGATTGATCAGTGTATTTGTGAGACTGACTAGTGTGTTTGTAAGACTGTAGGCTGGCCAGAGTGTTTGTTAGTCTGATCAGTGAGTTGTGAGACTGACCAGTATATTTGTGAGGTGACTAGTCCGTTTTTGAGGCTGTAAGCTATCCAGAATTTTTGTTAGAGTGACCAGTGCGTTTGTGAGGTTGACCAGTGTTTTTGTGAGGCTGAGCAGTGCGTTTATGAGGCTGTATGCTGGCCAGTGTGTTTTTAAGATGAACAGTGTGTTTGTTAGGCTGACCATTGTGCTTGTGAGGCTGACCATTGTGTTTGGGAGGCTGACTAGTATGTTTTTTAGACTCAACAATGAGTTTGTTAGGGTGGACAGTGAGTTTGTGGGGTTGACTAGTGTGTTTGTGAGGCTGACCAGTGTGTTGCGAGGCTAACCAGTGTGTTTGTAAGGCTGACTAGAGTATTTGTTATACTGATCATTGTGTTTTTTAATCTGTCCAATGTATTTGTTAGTCTTGCCAGTGAGTTTGTGAGGTTTATCAATGAGTTTGTTAGGCTGAACAGTGTGTTTGTAAGTTTGACCAGTGTGTTTGTAAGGCTGACAGGTGAGTTTGTAAGGCTTACCAATGTATTTGTGTAACAGAATAGCAATTCTGTTCAGAGATTATTTGTGTATTGCTAATAATTGTGTTGCGTAGACCACAACTCATGTCAGTGTGCAAAGCATGTCGTTAGGTGTCCGTGTGCAAAACGTCGTTAGAAAGGTCCGTGTGAAAAAGCCGTCGTTAAGGGGAGTCTTGGTGTGAACGTTGAACCGTGTGAACGTGTTTTGTCGAGCTGTGTGATTGTCTCTAAAAATGTGGTAGAGAGAGCCTTGTTGTTGTTAGAATTAGTTTAGTTTATTTTCCCTGTGTGAGTTGCAGTCCTTGGTAAGCTTGTAAGTATGATTTTTTTATGTATAAATCATTGTAAGGTTTTCTTTGCCCATGTGGCGTAGAGATCATCTCACGCCGGGCATTTGTTACTGTGAATTTCTGTTCAGCCTGATGGCTACATTCCCATCATCATGATTTCACCCCTCATTTTGGTCCATTAATAAATCTGTGTTGTCCGATGATAAACTACACCAATTGGCTTTGTGGGAATTCTCATTGTTGACCAGTTTGTTTTGGTCGGAAGACTGCCAAGTTATGTTGTTGTATTTGTACTATTTGTGTGGAGTTGAAAGCCTGGGTGTCTTGTTGTATTTTCTTAGTGTATAATACAGAAAATTAGGTGATGGTTAGAACACCAGCAACAAGAAGAAACTTATAAGTTGAAACTGTACTCCACAAGAAGATTCAATCAAACCAGTAGGAACCCATTTTTGTAAGGAGAAATCCTGCTTTAAGTGGTGCCGTATCAGGCCACTCGTCACGTCCAGTGTGTTTGTTTACACTTGAAACAGTTCCTGCACGTTTTTTCTAGCCCACAGTTGTGTGTTGATAGTATGTTTCGTCAGTGGTTTTCAAGTTTTGGTTAGGGAATTGTATTTTTGTTAGTGTCAGAGACAGTTATCGTAGAAGTTATTCAAAGCGGCGATGATGTCCAGCCTACCCGAAAGTTTGTGTCACATCTAGTCCTGGGTCCTAGGCAGTGCAGCTACTGACGTTTTCCTGTGCCTGCAAGCAAGCCCAGTGAGCCTGAACCTGAACTACAATCCGGTGAGGAACCAGAGCGGTTTGTTCCAAGCGACATTTACTTCTCAATCAGCTCCATCCAGACAGGGGAGGTAACATGTTGTCGAAATTACCTGTTTTCCACAATTTCGGCAGATAGACAGGAGTGGACATTGATACATGGACAGTTTGGATTGTGCTCTTTATGTGTGGTGTAGGATTTCAGACATTGTAGATTCACCTATATTTGGAATAGGCATTGTAGGACATTCTTCTCCAGTGTTATTAGCGGGGCTTTATTGAACATTTAATTTAGTGGTGATATTTGGAACAGTGCATAGACCTCTTGTTGCTTTTCCTTTAAATTAGGACTTCATTGTAGTTAATTAGTTAGTGTGTGGTATGGTATTTAATTGAATTTCTTTTCTTTGTTTATTAGTTGGATGGCATTCGTACATGACATGAATAGTTGATATGCCATTGTTTTGAAACTTGTTGACATTGCTGTATATGGTGGCATTGTATTGATTCCAGTGGTATATTCTAACAATCAGTGGGGTGCACTACGGATAGACGCACGATGGCCTCAGCTCCATCCCCGCCCAATTTGCTGGGTTTATTGCAAGATACCTTGTCCCAAGTCAGCATTGACTTGAGGTTTTCCCACGTCATGTCAGCTGTAGCAAAGTTCGACGGGGATCCAGGAAAAATTGAAACCATGGCTGGATGAGATTAATAAGATTATGGACATGCGGAATGCTGATGTGCCCAGTAAGAAGAACTTGGTGTATTTACGCACCACAGGTTCCCTGGCAGAGTTCGTTAAACAGCGTCTCCAGATTCAAGAGACATGGGAGGAGTTCGTATCTGTTTTATTACCACGATATGGGGTGCTGCAGACTCCTCAGGAGGCCTGGCATACGCTAGCCTCTACTCGACAGTCTCCTGGAGAGTCCATTCAAGCGCTGGCTGATCGCATCAGTGAGGCAGCCAGAGTTGCTTACTCTGAGGCGGAATGGGTAACTCCGTTGGCGCAGAGGCAAATGGTGCAGTCGTTTGTAGATGCACTACTTTCTAGAGCATTGAAATCAAAATTATTAAGAGATAAACCTGTTCTATTTTCACAGGCGGTGGACTTAGCCTTACACGAAAATGACCTCATGAAGTCGGTGAATCTTAGTTGTAGTTCCCGACAAGCTTTCATTGCAGGTTCTCGACCGTCCGGTGAGGTGACGACACACAGAGAGTCTCCTTGTGTGGATTCGCAGAGAGTACAGTTGGTCTCTCATCAGGAGAACTCTCGACGGACGTCCTCACACCTCGAAGCGGGTAGGACAGACCACCAGAGGTCGAATACCAGGAAGGCTAAACCTGCAAGTACACTACCACAAGAAACTAGGTCTTGTTATAACTGTGGAAGGAGAGGTCACAGCCCGATTTTGTAGGCAGAGTGTAAGGAAGGATCGTGTACATTTAAACTGACAAGTCGGCGCATGAATAGCTCCCATGTGTCCGACCGTATCTTTACACCATCTAGATCTGCCAAACACTCTGTCTCATTTTCGCATGCGACACCACTACGCACGGTGGCTGCGAATCCCCCGACTCCTACTTCTGTCCTTGTTTCTGTTGATACTTTTAGAATTAGAGCATTGTTAGACACAGGAGCTAGTGTCTGTCTTATCAAGGATTCTGTATATAGATCCTTACGTTCTGCTCCTAAGCTCTTGCCCGCTACAATTACTCTGCAGACTGTTATTGCAGCTTCCATGAGAGTAATTGGCAGAGTTTACCTACCTATTTCTATTGCTGGAGTCACTGTTTCTCATTGCTTTTATGTGGTTCGCAACATGAACCGTTCCGCCATTCTGGGGCGTGATTTTTTGTCTCGTTCTGGTGCTGTCATCGATTACAATTCTAATACTCTTAACATACATAACAAGAAGATTCCTTTGGAGTTAGATGCACACATTGCTTCTATTCTTCGTGTCCAGCGTTCTTCTCTTCTTTCTCCATGTTCCGTCAATCTTATTCCTCTTAAACTGAAAGCCCAACCATATTTTCCATCTGGCAATTCTTATATGGTTCAGGGTCTTGAGACACCATTCTTACTGTCCCAGCCGGAGATAGAGTTGGTGGACTCAGTATGTGAGGTCAACACTAATCGCTCTCCCCTGTTGACTGTAATTAATCACTCAAGTAAACACATCGAGCTCAGACGTGGATGTGTTTTAGGAAAATTGACGCCATTCACGGAGTCAGTTGACTCTATCCAGCAAGCTTCTGGTACTGAGGAGACAACACCTGACAGTCGTTCTGAGACTATCGTTCGACAGGTTCAGTGCCCTGATGTGCACAAGTACATAATATCCAGGTTGTTGACACAGAACAAGGATGTCTTTGCCTTGACTGATTCCGAGATTTCGCATACCTCGACAGTGCAGATGGAGACTGATACAGGCGACCATCCGCCAATCTCCAGGAAACCCTACCGCACTCCGTTGGCGAGTAGAGAGGTGATAGAGAAGGCCGTCGAGAATATGTTGCGTGACGGAATAATTTCCCGCACGATCTCAGAGTGGTCATCACCAGTTGTCTTGGTGACTAAGAAAGATGGTACCCATCGTTTCTGCTGCGACTACCGTGCACTCATTGCGGTGACCCGTTCATTGTCATATCCATTGCCACGCATTGAGGACATCCTGAGCACGATCGGAAAAGCCAAATTTTTCAGCACTTTGGATGCTCGTTGTGGCTTTTGGTGTATTCCCTTGTCCAAGGACGCTCAGCAGAAGTCAGCTTTTAGCTGTCATCTGGGTTCTTTCTGTTTTAATTACATGAGCTTTGGTTTAAAAGGGGCACCATCTACCTTTGTCGCACTCATGGACATAGTATTACAAGGCTTAGGAAAGTTTGCACAAGCCTATATTGACGATATACTGGTGTTCACTGATGGAACGATCGAGGACCATGTTCGCGATCTTCAGGCGGTATTCAACCGATTGCGCGAGCACCAGGTCAAGCTCAAACCATCCAAATGTCACTTTGCGGCCTCTGAGACAAAGTATCTCGGGTATATCATCAGCCAGTCAGGCATATCTCCTGATCCTGAGAAGGTCAGAGCCATCGCCGTCATGCCGTCTCCTTTGAATGTGAAGGACGTGCGCTCTTTTCTGAGGACGTGCAGTTACTATCGACGTTTCATTCCCCACTTTTCGGAGATTGTGGTTCCCATAGTGGACCTCACCAAAAAGGGTCATCGGTTCAAATGGTCTCCAGTCTGTCAAATGGCGTTCGAGTCTTTGAAGGATCGCCTTGTGAAGGTACCGCTTCTCTCGCATCCTGACTTGCATAAGCCACTTACATTGTATACAGATGCTTCCAATGTTGCGGTTGGAGCGTGTTTGGTGCAGACAGCTTCCTCTTCTGATGGACTCTCAGTTGAAGAGCCCTTATATTTTCTTTCGCAGAAGCTGTCGCGCTCGCAGACTAAGTGGTCTACTTTCGAGAGAGAAGCGTATGCTGTCCATTACGCCACGCAGAAGTTGACATATTTTCTGGCGAATAGACACTTCGCTGTGAAGACTGACCATAGACCCTTGGTGGACGCGTTTATAGGCAAACAGGAGATTCAGAATGCCAGGGGGCAGCGATGGATGTTGAATCTCTGCGGCTTGGATATGGAGTTCCAATACATCAAAGGTTGTCGCAATTTTTCGGCTGACCTACTTTCCAGGATAAATAATCCAGAACCTCTGGTAGTTACAGAAGATGAGGAGCTCTGTGAAAATGCCAAAGAGATCGCGGTGATAAATGCAAATCGCTATCCACTGGATTACTACAGAGGGTTTATTCCCTCCGATACGGAATCTGGGGAACCCCTCCTTGACATGGATCGCTTTGATCTAGTGACTGAGCAGGGACGAGATCCTGAAATCGCCAAAATCAGGGCGTCTCTTGAAGCAGCGGGACCTAGCGCCCCGAAGTCTAAGCACTTCATGTTACATCAGGACAGAGTGTTTTTTCTTTCTAAGCCCGATGAACCGGAGGCACGGTTGAGATTGTACGTTCCTAGCCATCTCCGATCTCATATGTTGTTACAGTTCCATGAAGAAAATGGACATATGGGTCGAGACAAGGTGTACTCTGCCTTGGCTTCTCGTTATTATTGGCCCAACATGTTTCAGGATTGCTACCAACATGTAGAGTCTTGTGGCCGTTGTTTCAGGACTGCTACCAACATGTAGAATCTTGTGGCCGTTGTCAAGAACGCAATATTCTGCACAAGAATGCACCGCTGCAAGAGACAGACATTCCGTGCTTTCCGTTTCAGAAGATCTCGTTGGATTTCTCAGGTCCCTATCCGCTGACCTTGGCTGGAAATAAATACATCCTTCATGTCGTAGATTGGCTAACTCTATGGCCAGAATGTTTCCCAGTATCAGACAAGACAGCCCACACGGTGGCTGAGGTATTGTTGCAGCGGATAATCCCGCGTCACTCCACGCCATCTGTGGTGGTAACGGACAATGGGGCTGAGTTTGTGAATCATTCGTTGAGCCACCTGTTCAAACAGCTCCATGTTCAACACGTTACTACGGCCTTGTATCACCCACAGAGCAACGCCAGGAATGAAAGGATGCATCGCACCCTCCTTGACATTTTGTCCAAGCATGTGCACGAGATTCCACAGATGTGGGATGTGTTCTTACCAATGGCAGTGGGGGCCATTCGTATGAACGTCAATGAAAGTACTGGGGTGTCTCCCTTCTTCTTTTTATACGGCCGGCACCCTTGGCTACACCTGGATAATTTGTTGCGCCCCCATGTTAAGTACTATGGGGAGGACCCTACGGAGATCAGGTTGATGCAACAGCACCGTACGTTCCTTCAAGTATTTCGCCAGTTAAATAAGTCTCGCTCCAGACAGAAAGCGAGCTATAATGAACGTGCGGAGATGCCAAACATTTCAGTGGGAGACAGTGTAGCGTATAGAATCCATGCACGCCATTCTAAGTTAGATGCGCGGTGGGCCCCGTTTTATACGGTGGTGAAGCGTTTGTCTCCGGTTACCTTCCTGATCAAGAACCAGGCTGACGGGAGAACCCACTCGGTTCATGCAAATGATATACACAAGGTGGAGGTTCAGTGGAGGGAGCCTCCTTCGAATAAATTGTATAGTTTGCGTTCGGCGCGATTCGTTCTTCCACCTTTGGAGGAAGGAACAGATTCCAGCGGTAGCGATGCCGACAACGTTGAATCTGATGTCGGTCGTGTTGACACACACGCAGGAGGGATTGGCGATCCCCTCTCACATCTTTTGAGGGATGTTCGGAATGAACGGGATGGATCCTCTTCAGAGGCCCCTGTTCCCCTTCAGGAGCTCTATAAAAGGGCGACGGCTCGATTGGGGACGCAGAGTACTCCCCTTTCGGGTATGGATGGGCCCACATCCATGGTGGCCCCTTCAGGAATTAGCTCTTCTTCGAGTTCAGAAAGTGTTCCGTTGGCTAGGTATAAAGAAAAGCATAATAGACACTAGTTGGGTAGTGTTCTTCGAAAAAGGAGTTCATCCTTTGCTTCTATCCTATTTCTATGGCAGTAGAAATAGATGGTGTAGTTCACAGAACTCAGTATTAAAAATGTTGTAAATATATGTATATTTATGTTTGCACCACAAAGGTTTAACGTACTTAATTTGTACAAATTGTGCGTGCATGAAATTTTTTGTAGCTGAATATTCAGCTTTAAATTCATTGTTATCGCTCACAATTCGTGAGAGTTTTCTGTGCAAGTTCGCAATTTTTGTTTGTTTGAAGATATTTGATAGTTTAGTTTATTTTCCCTGTGTGAGTTGCAGTCCTTGGTAAGCTTGTAAGTATGATGTTTTTTTAATGTATAAATCATTGTAAGGTTTTCTTTGCCCATGTGGCGTAGAGATCATCTCACGCCGGGCATTTGTTACTGTGAATTTCTGTTCAGCCTGATGGCTACATTCCCATCATCATGATTTCACCCCTCATTTTGTCCATTAATAAATCTGTGTTGCCCGATGATAAACTACACCAATTGGCTTTGTGGGAATTCTCATTGTTGACCAGTTTGTTTTGGTCGGAAGACTGCCAAGTTATGTTAAGTTGTTGTATTTGTACTATTTATGTGGAGTTAAAAGCCTGGGTGTCTTGTTGTATTTTCTTAGTGTATAATACAGAAAATTAGGTGATGGTTAGAACACCAGCAACAAGAAGAAACTTATAAGTTGAAACTGTACTCCACAAGAAGATTCAATCAAACCAGTAGGAACCCATTTTTGTAAGGAGAAATCCTGCTTTATTTGTTAGGCTGACCAGTGTGTTTCTAAATTTGACCAGTGTGTTTGTAAGGCTGACTATGTGTTTGTAAAGCAGACCAGTGTGTCTATAAGGATGATCAGTGTGTTTGTAAGGCTGACTGCAATAGTCGATATCCTGATAACTTCCTGTTAGTCTAGTGACTGCCATTGTCGTTATAGCGATTTTTTTTCGCTGCAAAGTAAAATTATTGTAACATTTTGTATTGTACAGGATTTATCTGCGCATGTCTGGTGACCTTTCATAGTTCAATCCAAAGCGTGGTTAACAAATGAGCGAAACTGATGTTTGTAACTGAGAAATGTCAATATTTATTGTGATTTCGGAGGCATAAAGACATGTCCTATGACCAGACCACTGTTCCTGAATGTACCCCAAGTACATCTAGACCTATTCAATGGACTGGAGAAGTAGTTAGAAGGTTATTTCAGACATTATTTTAGTGAGAATGCCACCACAAGACGAGATCGGACGAAAACTTAAGTAGATCTGGAAATCGCAGATGGCAAACATTGTACATCTAGGCATCACTGATGGTAAGCACTACACAATTACCAGCTAAAATCATCACACTACTTCTTTTCTCCTAAAAGAAAAACTCTTCATTTATGAAATCTTCTTATATTTACAACTATCTTCATGCATAATATGTATACTTTTAAAGTGGAAATACTTTGTACATTCACTTTTACAACTATACCCCCCTACACATATCAAGACCCGCGCTTTTTGTGTGGCACTGACGGGTACCTCCGCGTATTTTTTTTCTGTGGGGAAGAGCTAGTGTGTTTGTTAGGCTGACTAGTGTGTTTGTTAGGCTGACTAGTGTGTTTGTGAGGCTGACTAGTGTGTTTGTTAGGCTGACTAGTGTGTTTGTTAGGCTGACTAGTGTGTTCTGACTATTGTGTTCTGACTAGTGTGTTTGTTAGGCTGACTAGTGTGTTTGTTAGGCTGACTAGTGTGTTTGTTAGGCTGACTAGTATGTTTGTAATGCTGACCAGTGTTTTGTGAGGCTGACCAGTGTTTTGTGAGGCTGCCTATTCTGTTTCAGTAAAAATATAGCATGTTCATAATTTTGTATACAGAATTTAGAGATGTTTTAGTCAAACAGTCTAACAATAACAGTATAACTGATAATGGTAACAACCGAACAATGATAATTAAGAGAAATGACAACTTAAAATGATGGTAGTACTTACACTGATATTATAACTGACAAGAATCTAATTAGAGTAATGCAATAATAACAACACATACAATTATGATAATAATGATAATGAAAACATTATTATTAATGACAACATTCCACACAGTGATAATGTTACCTCCATATAACTGGTTATAGAAATGTTTTTCAGTCTCTGACTCCGATCTCTCGCGGCATGGAATGGTGTTTCGTGTAAGAGAAAGAGTTGTATGCTAACTTCACCAAAACAAACCTTCGATTACCTTGCTTTCTTTATACGCAGAAACATTACAAACATTACTTGAGTCATTTTATTTGCTAGTGTCTAGAAAATGTAACTTAAATTGTTACGATGTATCAGCTCCCTCTTTCTACATAATGTATAAAATTGGAAAAAAGTAGTATTCATGTAAATCTATACTTTATCTCCTCTCTCTATTTCTTCGTCCTGTATGTTTTTGTATGATTAAGGCTCACGCCGAAACGTCACAACTTTGTAATTGTTAAGTAATAAAGCTGCTCCTACTTTTTTCCAATTTTATACATTCTAGTATCACAGCTTTACTGCAGTGTTTAGTGTATAGTTATATACCTATACACCAATTATTGCCTCTTTCTACATAGTAATATTTCTAGCTCTTGTTTCTGCCAATTCCTGATGGCTAGACAAAGGAATATTAGATTATATGTATTACTGACATAAAACATTTTCATACCCTACTAGTTTTAAACAACATATGAAGCTTCTTGGTACATAGCAAATTTCTGTCTCTGAACCATAGAACAAAATCTCGCTGCTTTTTATAGAACATAACATTTCTTGCTCTGAATCACGGAACAAAATCTCGTTGATTTGTATAGAACATAACACTTATAGTACTGAACCACAGAAGAAAATCTCTCTGCATTTTATAGAAAAAATAATTTCTTGCTCTGAAGCACGGAGCAAAACCTCGCAACTTTTTATAGAACATAATATTTCTTGCTATGAACCAAGGAACAAAATCTCGGTGTTTTTTGTTTTTTTTTAATAGAACATAACATTTCGTGCTCTGAACCAAGGAATAAAATTGCTCTGTTTTTTTTAAAATAGAAAAGAACATCTCTTGCTCTGAACAACGAAACATAATCGCTGATTTTTATATAACAGAACATTTCTTTCTCTGAACCACAGTACATGTGAGGTTGACCAATGCGTTTGTGAGGTTGACCAGTGTTTTGTGAGGCTGAGCAGTGTGTTTATGAGGCTGCATGCTGGCCAGTGTGTTTTTAGGATGAACAGTGTGTTTGTTAGGCTGACCATTGTGCATGTGAGGCTGACCAGTGCGTTTGGGAGGCTGACTAGTAGTTTTTTAGACTCAACAATGAGTTTGTTAGGGTGGACAGTGAGTTTGTGGGGTTGACTAGTTTGTTTGTGAGGCTGACCAGTGTGTTTGTGAGGCTAACAGTGTGTTTGTTAACTGACCAGTGTGTTTGTAAGGCTGACTAGAGTATTTGTTATACTGATCATTGTGTTTGTTAATCTGACAAATGTGTTTGTTAGGCTGACTAGTGTGTTTGTTAGGCTGACTAGTGTGTTTGTTAGGCTGACTAGTGTGTTTGTTAGGCTGACTAGTGTGTTTGTTAGGCTGACTAGTGTGTTTGTTAGGCTGACTAGTGTGTTTGTTAGGCTGACTAGTGTTTGTTAGGCTGACTAGTGTGTTTGTGAGGCTGACCAGTGTGTTTTTGAATCTGTCCAATGTATTTGTTAGTCTTGCCAGTGAGTTTGTGAGGTTTATCAATGAGATTGTTAGGCTGACCAGTGTGTTTGTAAGTTTGACCAGTGTGTTTGTAAGTTTGACCAGTGTGTTTGTAAGGCTGACTATGTGTTTGTAAAGCAGACCAGAGTGTCTATAAGGATGATCAGTGTGTTTGTAAGGCTGACTGCAATAGTCGATATCCTGATAACTTCCTGTTAGTCTAGTGATTGTCGTTATAGCGATTTTGTTTCGCTGCATTTTGTATTGTACACGATTTATCTGCGCATGTCTGGTCTTTCATAGTTCAATCCAAAGCGTGGCTAACAAATGAGCGAAACTGATGTTTGTAACTGAGAAATTTCAATATTTATTGTGACCTTGGAGGCATAAGGACATGTCCCATGACCAGACCACTGTTCCTCAATCTACCCCAAGTACATCTAGACCTATTAAATGTACTGGAGAAGTAGTTAGAAGGTTATTTCAGACATTATTTTAGTGAGAATGCCACCACAAGACGAGATCGGACGAAAATTTAAGTAGATCTGGAAATCGCAGATGGCAAACATTGTACATCTAGGCATCGCCGATGGTAAGCAATACACAATTATCAGCTAAAATCATCATACTACTTCTTTTTTCCTAAAAGAAAAACTCTTCATTTATGAAATCTTCTTATATTTACAAACTATTTTCATGCATAATATGTATACTTTTAAAGTGGAAATGCTTTGTACATTCACTTTTACAACTATACCCCCCTATACATATCAAGACCCGCGCTTTTTGTGTGGCACTGACGGGTACTTCCGCGTATTTTTTTTCTGTAGGGAAGAGCTAGTGTGTTTGTTAGGCTGACTAGTGTGTTTGTTAGGCTGACTAGTGTGTTTGTTAGGCTGACTAGTGTGTTTGTTAGGCTGACTAATGTGTTTGTTAGGCTGACTAGTGTGTTTGTTAGGCTGACTGGTGTTTTGTGAGGCTGCCTATTCTGTTTCAGTAAAAATATACCATGTTCATAATTTTGTATACATAATTTAGAGATGTTTTAGTCAAACAGTCTAACAATAACAGTATAGCTGATAATGGTAACAACAGAGCAATGATAATTAAGAGAAATGACAACTTAAAATGATGGTAGTACTTACACTGATATTATAACTGACAAGAATCTAATTAGAGCAATGCAATAATAACAACACATACAATTATGATAATAATGATAATGAAAACATTAATGACAACATTCCACACAGTGATAATGTTACCTCCATATAACTGGTTATAGAAATGATTTTCAGTCTCTGACTCCGATCTCTCGCGGCATGGAATGGTATTTGCTGAAAGAGAAAGAACTGTATGCTAACTTCACCAAAACAAACCTTCGATTACCCTGCTTTCTTTATACGCAGGAACATTACTTGAGTCATTTTATTTGCTAGTGTCTAGAAAATGTAACTTAAATTGTTACGATGTATCAGCTTCCTCTTTCTACATAGTAATATTTCTAGCTCTTGTTCCTGCCAATTCCTGATGGCTAGACAAAGGAATATTAGATTATATGTATTACTGACATAAAACACTTTCATACCCTGCTAGTATTAAACAACATATGAAGCTTCTTGGTACATAACAAATTTCTGTCTCTGAACCATAGAACAAAATTTCGCAGCTTTTTATAGAACATAACATTTCTTGCTCTGAATCACGGAACAAAATCTAGTTGATTTGTATAGAACATAACACTTATAGTACTGAACCACAGAAGAAAATCTCTCTGCATTTTATAGAAAAAATAATTTCTTGCTCTGAAGCACGGAGCAAAACCTCGCAACTTTTTATAGAACATAATATTTCTTGCTATAAACCAAGGAACAAAATCTCGGTGTTTTTTTTTTCTTATAGAACATGCTCTGAGCCAAGGAATAAAATTGCTCTGTTTTTTTTTAAAAATAGAAAATAACATTTCTTGCTCTGAACAACGAAACACAATCGCTGATTTTTTATATAACAGAACATTTCTTTCTCTGAACCACAGTACATAATCTAGTGGCCAGTTAAAGAAAATAAAGCTTATTGCTCTGACCCACAGAACAAAATCTAGCTGCTTGTTATAGGACACAACATTTCTTGTGCTGAATGAGGGAACAAATTATCGCTGATTATTATATAACATAACATTTCTCCCTTTCAGCCACGGAACAAAATCTCACTGCTTGTGATAGAATATAATATTTCTTGCGATGAACCACAGAACAAAATCTAGATCCATGTAATATAACATAAAATTTGTTGCTCTGAACCTCAGATCAAAATCTAGCTTCTTGTTATAGAAGTTAAAATTTCTTACTCTGAACCACAGAACAAAACCTAACTGCTTGCTATAGAGTATAAAATTTCTTGCTCTGCATAACAGAACAAAATCTAACTGATTGTTATAGAATGTATCATTTCTTGCTTTGAACCATGGAACAAAATCTCGCTGCTTTTTATAGAGCGTAATATTTTTGAAAATATAATGAGAAATGTTAGAGAAGATGTAGACAAAGAATATTACGATGCCAAGAGAATTGGAGGTTATGAAATACCAGAGATTAGATATGCTGATGATACAGTATTACTGTCCACAACATAAAAAGGAATGGAATTATGTCAGTCTGTAAGAACAGTGAATAGCAAAACTTCTATCTTAATGCAAAGAAAAGTAAATTGATGACAAATGACAAAACAAATAAGGCAGCTGAAATATGTATACTTTTAAAGTGGAAATGCTTTGTACATTCACTTTTACAACTATACCCCCCTATACATATCAAGACCCGCGCTTTTGTGTGGCACTGACGGGTACTTCCGCGTATTTTTTTTCTGTAGGGAAGAGCTAGTGTGTTTGTTAGGCTGATAGTGTGTTGTTAGGCTGACTAGTGTGTTTGTTAGGCTGACTAGTGTGTTTGTAGGCTGACTAATGTGTTTGTTAGGCTGACTAGTGTGTTTGTAGGCTGACTGGTGTTTTGTGAGGCTGCCTATTCTGTTTCAGTAAAAATATTACCATGTTCATAATTTTGTATACATAATTTAGAGATGTTTTAGTCAAACAGTCTAACAATAACAGTATAGCTGATAATGGTAACAACAGAGCAATGATAATTAAGAGAAATGACAACTTAAAATGATGGTAGTACTTACACTGATATTATAACTGACAAGAATCTAATTAGAGCAATGCAATAATAACAACACATACAATTATGATAATAATGATAATGAAAACATTAATGACAACATTCCACACAGTGATAATGTTACCTCCATATAACTGGTTATAGAAATGATTTTCAGTCTCTGACTCCGATCTCTCGCGGCATGGAATGGTATTTGCTGAAAGAGAAAGAACTGTATGCTAACTTCACCAAAACAAACCTTCGATTACCCTGCTTTCTTTATACGCAGGAACATTACTTGAGTCATTTTATTGCTAGTGTCTAGAAAATGTAACTTAAATTGTTACGATGTATCAGCTTCCTCTTTCTACATAGTAATATTTCTAGCTCTTGTTCCTGCCAATTCCTGATGGCTAGACAAAGGAATATTAGATTATATGTATTACTGACATAAAACACTTTCATACCCTGCTAGTATTAAACAACATATGAAGCTTCTTGGTACATAACAAATTTCTGTCTCTGAACCATAGAACAAAATTTCGCAGCTTTTTATAGAACATAACATTTCTTGCTCTGAATCACGGAACAAAATCTAGTTGATTTGTATAGAACATAACACTTATAGTACTGAACCACAGAAGAAAATCTCTCTGCATTTTATAGAAAAAATAATTTCTTGCTCTGAAGCACGGAGCAAAACCTCGCAACTTTTTATAGAACATAATATTTCTTGCTATAAACCAAGGAACAAAATCTCGGTGTTTTTTTTTCTTATAGAACATGCTCTGAGCCAAGGAATAAAATTGCTCTGTTTTTTTTTAAAAATAGAAAATAACATTTCTTGCTCTGAACAACGAAAACACAATCGCTGATTTTTTATATAACAGAACATTTCTTTCTCTGAACCACAGTACATATAGTGGCCAGTTAAGAAAATAAAGCTTATTGCTCTGACCCACAGAACAAAATCTAGCTGCTTGTTATAGGACACAACATTTCTTGTGCTGAATGAGGGAACAAATTATCGCTGATTATATAACATAACATTTCTCCTTTCAGCCACGGAACAAAATCTCACTGCTTGTGATAGAATATAATATTTCTTGCGATGAACCACAGAACAAAATCTAGATCCATGTAATATAACATAAAATTTGTTGCTCTGAACCTCAGATCAAAATCTAGCTTCTTGTTATAGAAGTTAAAATTTCTTACTCTGAACCACAGAACAAAACCTAACTGCTTGCTATAGAGTATAAAATTTCTTGCTCTGCATAACAGAACAAAATCTAACTGATTGTTATAGAATGTATCATTTCTTGCTTTGAACCATGGAACAAAATCTCGCTGCTTTTTATAGAGCGTAATATTTTTGAAAATATAATGAGAAATGTTAGAGAAGATGTAGACAAAGAATATTACGATGCCAAGAGAATTGGAGGTTATGAAATACCAGAGATTAGATATGCTGATGATACAGTATTACTGTCCACAACATAAAAAGGAATGGAATTATGTCAGTCTGTAAGAACAGTGAATAGCAAAACTTCTATCTTAATGCAAAGAAAAGTAAATTGATGACAAATGACAAAACAAATAAGGCAGCTGAAATATGTATCAATGAGGAAAAACTGGTAGAAATGGAGAATTTTGAATATCTTGGATCACTACTAACTAATAATGGAGATACAATGAGGGAAATTAAAAGGAGGACATCTATTGCTCTTCAGAAAGTAAAACAACAAAAGAATCTTAGGAGAGGAGCAGACAGAACTACAAAAATAAGATTTTTAAGGGCATGCATTTTTCTCATCGCAACATATGCCTGTGAGACCTGGACACTTAACAAAACAGATGAGAAACACATAAATGCCTTTGAATGTAAATGCTACAGAAGAGTTCTCCAAATATCGTGGACACAAAAAAAGAACAAATATATATCTATACTACAAGAGCTTAATATTGAAGAAGGCTGGCTAGTAAAGAGGATTAAAGAGAGAAAACTTAAATATTTTGGACACATTAAACGTCATGATAATCTAGAGAAGACTGTCTTGGAAGGGTACATAATGGGAAAAAGAAAGATAGGAAGACCAAGGCGAAGATGGTTGCAAGACATCGTTGATGATCTGCAAATAGATGCAGCAGCAGCAGGCCATCTTGCCCACAACCGAGAGGCCTACAGGAGAGCTGTTAGGGAAGCAAAGTTCCGCAAGGGACATGCAAATAAATGAAATGATCATTTCTGTGTCAAACCATGGAACAAAATTTTGCTGCTTTTTCTAGAGTGTAACATATCTGTCTTAAACCACGGAACAACAGCTCACTTCTTTTTATAGAACAGAACATTTCTTGCCCTGAAACACAGAACAAAATCTAGCTTCTTGTTATAGAACAGAACATTTCTTGCCCTGAAACACAGAACAAAATCTAGCTGTGCCTTAAAACCTCTTGCTTCCTCTGACCTGAGGGTAGAACACAGCAAGTAGTGTATAAGTATACAACTATACACGAAGCACTGCAGTAAAGCTGTGATACCAGAATGTATAAAATAGGAAAAAGTAGGAGCAGCTTTATTACTTAACCACTACAAAATTGTAATGTTTCAGGGCGAGCATTAATCATACAGAAACATACAGGACGAAGAGAGGAGATAAAGTATAGAATCACATGAATGCTATATCTAAAAAAAGTGGACAGAGCACTTAGCTGTAACTTGTAAGAAGATATGGCTTGTCCGACGCTGTGTGTCAGAAATGGGCATGATAGAGCACTGAGATTGTTTAAATGAGAACTGTGATGTGTAGTCGGTGGGTCGTACCGGGGGGTGTTGGGTTGGGAAACCGTGGAGGGGAGAGAGAGTGACACAGTGTTAACCTTGCCAGGAGAACGTGAAATAGATGGTTATAGTTGGTGTGGAGGGTTGTAATGTGATGCTGTGAGGAGTTTCTGAATATGAGATGGATGTGAGGATGTGAAGAGATAGATATGCTGATGATACAGTATTACTGTCCACAACATAAAAAGGAATGGAATTATGTCAGTCTGTAAGAACAGTGAATAGCAAAACTTCTATCTTAATGCAAAGAAAAGTAAATTGATGACAAATGACAAAACAAATAAGGCAGCTGAAATATGTATCAATGAGGAAAAACTGGTAGAAATGGAGAATTTTGAATATCTTGGATCACTACTAACTAATAATGGAGATACAATGAGGGAAATTAAAAGGAGGACATCTATTGCTCTTCAGAAAGTAAAACAACAAAAGAATCTTAGGAGAGGAGCAGACAGAACTACAAAAATAAGATTTTTAAGGGCATGCATTTTTCTCATCGCAACATATGCCTGTGAGACCTGGACACTTAACAAAACAGATGAGAAACACATAAATGCCTTTGAATGTAAATGCTACAGAAGAGTTCTCCAAATATCGTGGACACAAAAAAAGAACAAATATATATCTATACTACAAGAGCTTAATATTGAAGAAGGCTGGCTAGTAAAGAGGATTAAAGAGAGAAAACTTAAATATTTTGGACACATTAAACGTCATGATAATCTAGAGAAGACTGTCTTGGAAGGGTACATAATGGGAAAAAGAAAGATAGGAAGACCAAGGCGAAGATGGTTGCAAGACATCGTTGATGATCTGCAAATAGATGCAGCAGCAGCAGGCCATCTTGCCCACAACCGAGAGGCCTACAGGAGAGCTGTTAGGGAAGCAAAGTTCCGCAAGGGACATGCAAATAAATGAAATGATCATTTCTGTGTCAAACCATGGAACAAAATTTTGCTGCTTTTTCTAGAGTGTAACATATCTGTCTTAAACCACGGAACAACAGCTCACTTCTTTTTATAGAACAGAACATTTCTTGCCCTGAAACACAGAACAAAATCTAGCTTCTTGTTATAGAACAGAACATTTCTTGCCCTGAAACACAGAACAAAATCTAGCTGTGCCTTAAAACCTCTTGCTTCCTCTGACCTGAGGGTAGAACACAGCAAGTAGTGTATAAGTATACAACTATACACGAAGCACTGCAGTAAAGCTGTGATACCAGAATGTATAAAATAGGAAAAAGTAGGAGCAGCTTTATTACTTAACCACTACAAAATTGTAATGTTTCAGGGCGAGCATTAATCATACAGAAACATACAGGACGAAGAGAGGAGATAAAGTATAGAATCACATGAATGCTATATCTAAAAAAAGTGGACAGAGCACTTAGCTGTAACTTGTAAGAAGATATGGCTTGTCCGACGCTGTGTGTCAGAAATGGGCATGATAGAGCACTGAGATTGTTTAAATGAGAACTGTGATGTGTAGTCGGTGGGTCGTACCGGGGGGTGTTGGGTTGGGAAACCGTGGAGGGGAGAGAGAGTGACACAGTGTTAACCTTGCCAGGAGAACGTGAAATAGATGGTTATAGTTGGTGTGGAGGGTTGTAATGTGATGCTGTGAGGAGTTTCTGAATATGAGATGGATGTGAGGATGTGAAGAGATAGATATGAGGATGTGAAGAGATGGATATGAGGATGTGAATAAATGGATGTGAGGATGTGAATAAATGGATGTGAGAATGTGAATAAATGGATGTGAGGATGTGGATAAATGGATGTGAGGATGTTAATAAATGGATGTGAGGATGCGAATAAATGGATGTGAGGATGTGAATAAATGGATGTGAGGATGTGAATAAATAGATGTGTTGATGTGAATAAATGGATGTGAGGAAGTGATTAAATGGATGTGAGGATTTGAATAAATGTATGTGAGGATTTGAATAAATGGATGTTAGGATGTGAATAAATGGATGTGAGGATGTGAATAAATGGATGTGAGGATGTGAATAAATAGATGTGTTGATGTGAATAAATGGATGTGAGGATGTTAAGAGATGGATGTAAGGATATGAAGAGATGGATGTGAGGATATGAATAAATGGATGTGAGGATATGATTAAATGGATGTAAGGATGTGAATAAATGGATATGAGGATGTGAGGATATGAAGATGAGGATGTGAATAAATGGATGTGAGGACATGAATAAATGGATATGATAATATGAAGATGTGAATAAATGGATGTGAGGATGTGAAGAGATGGATGTGAGGATTTGAATAAATGGATGTGAGGATGTGAAGAGATAGATGTGAGAATGTGAATAAATGGATGTGAGGATGTGAAGAGATGTATGTGAGGATGTGAATAAATGGATGTCAGGATATGAAGAGATGGATGTGAGGATTTGAATAAATTGGTGTGAGGATATGTAGAGATGGATGTGAGGATGTGAATAAATGGATATGAGGATATGAATAAATGGATGTGAGGATGTGAAGAGATGGATGTTAGGAATTGAAGAGATGGATGTTAGGATGTGAAGAGATGGATGTGAGGATGTGAAGAGATGGATGTTAGGATGTGAAGAGATGGATGTTAGGATGTGAAGAGATGGATGTGAGGATGTGAAGATAAAAGATCAGATCTCGTAGTTTGGAAAAAAGATTTATATATCTCGGAAGGAATGTCCCAACTCAGCAATACAAAATTCTATGCCCCATGTAAAAACGATGCTACCCGTTCAAATAATGACATAGTGGAAGCAACCATTAAAGACCTGATTACAGAAGGTGGCCTCCCACCCCAACCTGTTTCTCTTCACATTAAGGACAGCTGTTTAGGCACACTTACCTTCTATCTTCTTCCTAAAATCCACAAACCAGGTAACTCTGGACGTCCCATTGTATCGGCGTGTTCATGCCCCACTAAGCACATTTCTGACTTTTTGGACAGCATTTTCCAGCCTCTTGTACACAAACTACCCTCCTTTTTGAAAGATACCAACCACGTCTTAACAACTTTTGATACGTTCACACTCTCTCAACACCACACCTATCACATCTTTCTCCTTGATGTCTGCTCTCTATGTACCTATATCCCCCATGAGGATGGACTCTTAGCACTCCGCTGTTTTCTCGGCAAAGATCTTCACCCCACAACTAACACTGACACCATAATCAGACTTACATAGCTAGTACTAAACCTAAATTCTTTCGAATTCAACGGCGAATACTTTGAGCAAATCAATATTGTTGCTATGGGAACGAAAATGGGTCCCAGTTATGCATGACTATTTATGGACTTTCTTTATGGGAAATTACACTGACAGACTTCCAGAATTCTATAAAAGGTACATCGATGATGGCATTGGAGTCACCAGTATGCCACAGGAAGACCTAAAAAAATTATTGAATTCGCCAACTCAATAATAACCTAAAATTCACATATGAAATTTCTAACAAGTCTTTCAGCTTTTTAGACATTAAAATTTCTGTTGGCAAAACAGGCTTGCCATTTCTGTATTTTACAAGCCCACACGGCAGCCACACCGTTTTTACTTATACCTCCTCTCATCCTGAAGCCTGTAAGAACTCCATCCCATACTCCCAACTCCTCCGTCTTCGCCGCATATGTCAGGATAATTTGGACTTTATAGATGAGCCCAACAAATTATTAGAATTTTTCCGTCATCGCCACTACCCAGGAAAGGTCCTTCGTAAAGCCTTCAACCGCATCCAACTAGTGAGCCGCAAAGAAGTATTCGGGAAAAAGCCTGTTACCCCATCTGACAGAGTTAAGTTAGTACTGCCTTTCCACCCGCATGGTCAGATGGTTAAGAAAATTCTTTATCGTCATCTGCAGATAATCCAACTCGACCCCGACACTCGTGACATTTTCTCTGATCCACCCCTGCTGGCATACAAACGTGAGCCAAACCTTAAGGACATCCTCGTCCACAGCCACTTGAAGCAGAGCCTTACATATGTTGGTACCAGAAAATATAACCGCCCCCGCTGCGTTACCTGCCCTGTAGTCTGGGAAACGAAAACAATCACCTTTCCCAAAACTATCCTCACTTTTCATGAGGGATTCACATGCGAGTCCCGTAGTGTGATATATGCCATCGTATGCAAAAGTGTAACAGAATAGCAATTCTGTACAGAGTGTATTGTGTATAGCCCTGTAGTTGTGGTCTGTAGCTGTGTAAGTCTGATTATAGTGTCAGTGTTAGTTGTGGGGTGAAGATCTTTGCCGAGAAAAAACTAGCAAAAGTTCATAAAGTGTTCATCAAGCGATGTTCAGAATGTTCCTTCTTGCAGTAAAGCTAGAGACCCAAAGTAACTGCAGAAACTAAATTATGTTATTTCACCAGAAACTAAATTATGTTATTTCACAAGAAACTAAATTGTGTTATCTCACCAGAAAGTGAATTCTTCTATCTCACAAAAAACTAAATTCTGCTATCTCACTATAAACCAATTTTTCTATCTCACCAGAAACTAAATTCTTCTATCTCGCAAGAAACTAAATTCTTCTCTCTCACCAGAAACTAAATTCTTCTATCTCACCAGACTCTAAATTCTTCTATCTCACCAAAAACTAAATTCTGCTATATCACCATAAACCAATTTTTCTATCTCATCAGAAACTAAATTCTTCTATCTCACCATAAACCAATTTTTCTACCTCACCAGAAACTAAATTCTTCTATCTCACCAGAAACTAAATTCTGCTATCTCACAAAAATAAATTCTTCTATCTCATCAGAAACGTAATTCTTCTATCTCAACATGAACTAAATTCTTTTATCTCACCAGAAACTAAATTCTGCTATCTCACCATAAACTAAATTCTTCTACCTCACCAGAAACTAAATTCTTCTATCTCACCAGAAACTAAATTCTGCTACCTAACCAGAAAGTGAATTTGTGCTATCTCACCAGAAATTAAATTTGCTGTCTCAGCAGAAACTAAATTATAATGTACCTTGGACTTCTCATAATATATCACTCACAAACACACACTCATATACACGACTCCCTCATGCTCTACATATATATATATATATATATATATATATATATATATATATATTATTCTGTCACTCTATAGATGTGATAAGATGTTAGCGTTAACAATATATGTGTTCTGTCACTCTACAGATGAGGTAAGATGTTAGTTTTAACATTTTTCTTGTTCTATCACTCTATAGATAAGGTAAGATGTTAGTTTTAACATTTTTCTTGGTCTGTCACTCTATAGATAAGGTAAGATGTTAGTTTTAACATTTTTCTTGTTCTGTCACTCTATAGATAAGGTAAGATGTTAGTTTTAACATTTTTCCTGTTCTGTCACTCTATAGATAAGGTAAAATGTAAGTGGTAACATTTTTCTTGTTCTGTCACTCTATAGATAAGGTAAGATGTTAGTTTTAACATTTTTCCTGTTCTGTCACTCTATAGATAAGGTAAGATGTAAGTGGTAACATTTTTCCTGTTCTGTCACTCTATAGATAAGGTAAGATGTTAGTTTTAACATTTTTCCTGTTCTGTCACTCTATAGATAAGGTAAGATGTAAGTGGTAACATTTTTCCTGTTCTGTCACTCTATAGATAAGGTAAGATGTAAGTGGTAACATTTTTCCTGTTCTGTCACTCTATAGATAAGGTAAGATGTAAGTGGTAACATTTTTCTTGTTCTGTCACTCTATAGATAAGGTAAGATGTAAGTGGTAACATTTTTCTTGTTCTGTCACTCTATAGATAAGGTAAGATGTAAGTGTTAACATTTTTCTTGTCTTCTCAGTCCATAGACGAGATAAAGTGTTAACATTTTTCTTGACATATAGGGACACTAGAGGGAGATGAGATCACGGTCAGCAGACACCCAACCTGCCCATTTCTACACACAGCCTGAGTGGCTTGTGCGTCCCTGTACAGATTTAAACCTTTAGTCTTGTAGTGAGAGGCGAATTCACTGACCATTACGCCACTCAGGTGTTCACATAATCTCACCACATAATCCCAACACATAATCTCACCACATAATCACACCACATAATCCCAGCACATAATCACACTACATAATCACACCACATAGTCACATCACTTCTAATTCCATAAATTACATCGGGAAATAATTTCGACACTTGATATAACTGACTGACATAGGTATAAACTAAAAAAATTACTATGTAACTGTCTGCTGTAGGTATAGACTAACAAAATTACTATGTAACCATCTGCTGTAGGTATAGACTAACAAAATTACTATGTAACTGTCTGCTGTAGGTATAGACTAACAAAATTACTATGTAACTGTCTGCTGTAGGTATAGACTAACAAAATTACTATGTAACTGTCTGCTGTAGGTATAAACTAACAAAATTACAATGTAACTGTCTGCTGTAGGTATAGACTAACAAAATTACTATGTAACTGCCTGATGTAGGCACAAACGAACAAAATAACTGCCTGCTGTAGGTATAAACTAACAAAACAACTGCCTGCAGTAGGTATAAACTAACAAAACAACTGCCTGCTGTAGGTATAAACTAACAAAACAACTGCCTGCTGTAGGTATAAACTAACAAAACAACTGCCTGCTGTAGGTATAAACTAAAAAATTTACTATGTAACTGCCTGCTGTAGGTATAAACTAACAAATTTACTACGTAACTGCCTGCTGTAGGTATAAACTAACAAATTTACTATGTAACTGCCTGTTGTAGGTATAAATTAACAAAATAAATGCATGCTGTAGGTAGAAACTAACACAATTACTATGTAACTGCCTGTTGTAGGTATAAACTAACAAATTTACTATGTAACTGCCTGCTGTAGGTATAAACTAACAAATTTACTATGTAAATGCCTGCTGTAGGTATAAACTAACAAATTTACTAAATAACTGCCTGTTGTAGGTATAAACTAAGACATTTACTATGTAACTGCCTGTTGTAGGTATAAACTAACAAATTTACTATCTAACTGCCTATTGTAGGTATAAACTAACAAATTTACTATGCAACTGCCTCTTGTAGCTATAAACTAACAAAATAACTCCATGCTGTAGGTAGAAACTAACATAATTACATGCTGTAAGTGTAAATAATAAAAGAACATTCACGTAGTTTACACAATATGCACTACCTTTGATACAACATACAATGGTACACACAAAGCTGACTTCTAAACTAAACTAAACTAAACTAAACTAAACTACACTAAGCAAAACTAAACAAAGCTAAACTATACTAAAGTAATCATAGCAACGATAATACCTTAGACAAATTGACGTACACTCAGTTCTTCAGCACACTCAGTAATGTTCCAGTCTCCTTCTCTAATGTTCCAGTCCCCTCCTCTAAGGTTCCAGTCTCCTCTTCTAATGTTCCAGTCTCCTCCTCTAAGGTTCCAGTCTCCTTCTCTAATGTTCCAGTCTCATACTCTAAGGCTCCAGTCTCCTCCACTAAAGTTCCAGTCCCCTCCTCTAAGGTTCCAGTCTCCTTCTCTAATGTTCCAGTCTCCTCCTCTAATGTTCCAGTCTCCTCCTCTAATGTTCCAGTCTCCTCCTCTAATGTTCCAGTCTCCTCCTCTAATGTTCCAGTCTCCTCCTCTAATGTTCCAGTCTCCTTCTCTAATGTTCCAGTCTCCTCCTCTGAGGTTCCAGTCTCCTCCTCTAAGATTCTAGTGATTTCTCCTCCTCTAAGGTTCAAGTGATTTCTCTTCCTCTTCCAGTGATTTCTCTTCCTCTAAGGTTCCAGTGATTTCTCTTCCTCTTCCAGTGATTTCTCCTACTCTAAGGTTCCAGTGATTTCTCTTCCTCTTCCAGTGATTTCTCCTCCTCTAAGGTTCCAGTAATTTCTCTTCCTCTTCCAGTGATTTCTCCTCCTCTAAGATTCCAGTGATTTCTCCTCCTCTAAGGTTCCAGTGATTTCTTGTCCTTTAAAATTCCAGTGATTTTTCTCCTCTAAAATTCCAGTGATTTCCACCTGGCTCATCCACAAAAAGACAGTCACCACTCCATCCACCAGGATCATCCACCAGGCTCATCCACAAAAAAAGACAGTCACCACACCGTCCACCTGGCTCATCCACAAAAAAAAGACAGTCACCACACCGTCCACCTGGCTCATCCATAAGAAAGACATTCACCACACCGTCCACCTGGCTCATCCACAACAAACATTCACCACTGCATCCACCTGCCTCATCCACAAGAAAAACTGTCACAACTGCATCCACCTGCTTTATCTACAACTAAGACAGCCACCAATCTATACCACTCCATCAACCTGCCTAATCCACAACTAAGACAGCCACCACTCCATCCACCTGCCTCATCCACAACTAAGACAGCCACCACTCCATCCACCTGCCTCATCCACAACTAAGACAGCCACCACTCCATCCACCTGCCTCATTCACAACTAAGACAGTCATCAACACCTGATAAACCCACCTGCAGGTGCCGCTGCTGTACCCGGTGTGGGGCCTGACACAGCTCCAGGTATGATATCCATCGGTGTACCCCCTGAAAAAACAAAGATTGGCAAAGTTCTAAGTCCAACATTTCTTCATTCTTCCACAGACAATAGTCAACATAAATCAGTCTGTTTTCTGTCTGTCTGTGTGATCATTTAGTCCACAACTACTTGACGCAACTTTCTCTGCGGTAAATATCTTTAACTGGCTCTCAAATAACAGACCAACAAACAAACAAATAACAGACCAACAAACAAACAACTAACAGACCAACAAACAAACAACTAACAGACCAACAAACAAACAACTAACAGACCAACAAACAAACAACTAACAGATCAACAAACAAACAACTAACAGATCAACAAACAAACAACTAACAGACCAACAAACAAACAACCACCAGGCCAACAAACAAACAACTAACAGGCTGTAACAGAATAGCAATTCTGTACAGAGTGTATTGTGTATAGCCCTGTAGTTGTGGTCTGGGAGACCACACCTCATGAACGTGTGCCAAGCACGTGGTTCGAGAAAATTCGAAGTCACGTGGTTGAGTTGAGCGGGAGGTATGCATGGGCTGAGAAAGTTAGTCTTGGGTCAGAATGTGTCAGAGAAAGGTTGTGTGATTGACTCTAGAATGTGGTAGAGAGAGCCTTACTTGTTTGTTGTAGCAGAAGCCTTACTTGTTCTTGTAGACAACAGTAGTTTTGATGTAGATGGAATCTCGTTTAGGAAGAGTTTCTAGCAGTGGCAATGTGTTGGTAGTTAGTTGGATGATTTAGTTATTCTTGTGATGGCTGAGGTTTTGGGTGGAATGTTGTAAGTATGATTTTATGTGTATTGACATTGTAAGGTTTTTGCCCATATGGCGTAGAGTTTGCTCACGCCGGGTACTGTTACTGTAATACTTGTTCAGCCTGATGGCGATGTATCCATCATTCATGATTTCACCCTCATTTTGTACACTAATAAATGTGTGTTGTCTGATGATATATTACACCAATTGGCTTTGTTGGAATTCTCATTGTTGACCAGTTGTTTGGTTGGAAGACTGCCTAATTACGTTAAGCTGTTGTATTTGTATATATGTTGTGGAGCTGGAAGCCTGGTTGTCTTGTTGTATTTTCTCAGTGTATAATATAGAAAATTAGGTGATTGTTAGAACACCAACAACAAGAAGAAATGTATAAGTTCAAACTGTACTCTACAAGTAGACAATGATCAAACCAGTAGAAAACCATTTTAGTTGGCGCCAGGTAGAGTGAAAACTGTTTCAGTGGTGCCTTAAAAGTTATAAATAGTCATATCTATTAAAAAAGATACAGGATAACGTATATTGATGAGACTGACCTCAGAATAGGGGACCGCATGCAGAAACATCTGTACGATATCACCCAGCATGCTTCGAATCCAGTCTCAAATCATTTCAATAGCCCCAACCACAGAGGAAAATCTGATTTTCTGGTAACCGCTATCAAACAATGTCACGCAGATGACACAAGTCGCCTAGCGCTTGAGAACCGCTACATTCAGGATTACAGGATGCTGGAACAACATGGGCTAAATTCGCTATTCAGCTACACCTAACATTTTCCTCTTCAATAATCCCTCTCCACTAAGTTCCATTCCCTTCTCACTTGTTACACATAATTCAGAACCTCCTCACAGCATCACATTACAACCCCTCTATCCTAACAATAATCATCTATTTCACCTTCTCCTGGCTAGGTTAATATTGTATAACTATCTCTCCCCTCCACGGTTTCCCCGCCCACCATTCCCCCGTTACGACCAACAGACCAAACATCACAGGTCTCCATTTAAACAGTCTCTACGCTCTACCATGCTCATTTCTGACACACAGCATCGGACAAGCCAACTCTTCTCACAGCTACAGATAAGTGCTTTATTTATTTATTTATTTTTTAAAGTAGCATTCATGTGAATCTATACTTTATCTCCTCTCTTTATTTCTTCGTCCTGTATTTTTCTATGATTAAGGCTCACGCCGAAACGTCACAACTTTGTTGTTGTTGTTAAGTAATAAAACTGTTCCAACTATTTCCTGTTTTACACATTGAGCCCCTAAAAATAAATGGATGACAGAGGCATCTTGGGACAGATGGACAAGAGGAGGAGTAAAAATAACAAAGAAAAATATAGCAGGATAAATAAAGAAGTAAGACGCAAATGCAGAGAAGCAAAGGAAGTGTGGTTTAATGATCAGTGCAGACAGATAGAGGACACCCATAATAAAGGCAGCAAAAACATGCACAAACGAATTAGTGAACTCATAGGCCGTAAGACAAAATGTACCAGTGAGTGCATGAAATTAAAAGAAGGTAAATATTAATGAGAAAAGAAGACATTGTGGACAGAGTACCTCGGTGAACTATATGGAGGAGAAAGACCAGAATTAACACAAGATACTGAAAACTGTGATTGACCACCAATAATTGAAAATGAAATCATAGATGCCATCAAAAACATGAAGAAGGGAAAAGCAACTGGGACTGATAATATAACAATAGAAGAAATAGATGCGCTAGAGGAGACAGGAATAAAAATAATAACCAAGTTACTGAATGACATTTATAACAGAGGTTATATTCCCAGTGACCTGATTAAATCCACGTTTATAGCACTACCAAAGAAACCAGGTGCAAAGGAATGTGACGACCACCGGACTATCAGCCTCTCATGTCACATAACGAAGTAACTTCTGAGAATTATTATGAGAAGAACTAGGAAAAAGATAAAAATGGAAATAGCAGATGAAAAGTTTGGATTTGCTGAAGAAAAGTGAACACACAATACCATTTATGCTTTACGAACACTAACAGAAAGAGCTTTAGAAGTACAGAAAGAGCTTTACAGAAAGATCTCTACTTATGCTTCATTAATTACACCAAGGCATTTGACAAGGTGAAACATAATGAAATTATTAAAATGCTTGAAGACATCAGTATAGACGACAAAGACCTGAGCAATGCAATGGTAACAATACATGCAATGATGACAATAATGATAATGAAAACATTAGTAGTAATGACAACATTGCACACATTGATAATGGTACCTCCATATACTTTTTTTTCAGTCTCTGACTCAGATCTCTCGCGGTATGGAATGGTGTTTTCTGTAAGAGAAAGAATTGTATGCTAACTTCACCAAAACAAACCTTCGGTTACCTTGCTTTCTTTTTATGCAGAAACTTTTCTCGAGTCCTTTGATTTGCTCATGTCTAGAAAATGTAACTTAAAGTGTTAACAATGTATCAGCTCCCTCTTTCTACATAGTAATATTTCTAGCTCTTGTTCCTGCCAATTCCTGATGGCTAGACAAAGCAATATTAGATTATATGTATCAAATTCTCGTTGATTTGTATAGAACATAACACTTCTAGCTCTGAACCACAGACAAAATCTCGCTGTATTTTATAGAAAAATAATTACTTGCTCTGAACCACGGACGAAAATGTTGCTGATTTTTATAGAACGTAACACTTCTTGCACTGAACCAAGGAACAAAATCTCGCTGAGTTGTATAGAACACAATGTCTTTCTTCTTTTGAACCACAGTACACAATCTAGCTGCTTTTTAAAGAAAATATAGTATCTTGCAATGTACCATAGAATAAAATTCTAGCTGCTTGTTATAGAACATAAAATTAGTCGCTCTGACCCACACATCAAAATCTAGCTGCTTGTTATAGAATATAATATTTCTTGCGCTGAATCAGGGAACAAAATATCGCTGATTATTATATAACATAATATGTTTCCTCTTCAACCACGGAACAAGATCTCGCTGCATGTTATAGACCATAATATTACTTGCGCTGAACCACAGAACAAAATGTAGCTGCATTTTATAGAACATAATATTTCTTGCGCTGAACAAAAGAACAAAATCTAGATGTATGTTATAGAACATACAATTTGTTGCTCTGAACCACAGAACAAAATCTAGCTGCTTTTAAAAAAGCATAACATTTCTTGCTCTGAATATGGAAAAAAGATCTACCTACTTGTTATATATAACATAATATGTTTCCCTTTCAACCACGGAACAAGATCTCGCTGCTTGTTATAGAACATAATATTTCTTGCGCTGAACAAAAGAACAAAATCTAGATGTATGTTATAGAACATAAAATTTGTTGCTCTGAACCACAGAACAAAATCTAGCTGCTTTTAAAAAAGCATAACATTTCTTGCTCTGAACCATGGAACAAAATCTCGCTGTTTTATAGAGCGTAACATTTCTGTCTAAAACCATGGAACAAAATTTGGCTGCTTTTTATAGAGCGTAACATATCTGTCTCAAAGCATAGAACAACGTCTCACTGCTTTTTATAGAATATAACATTTCTAGCCCTGAAACAAAGAACAAAATCTCGCTGCTTTTTATAGATCATTACATTTCTTGCTCTGAACCACGGAAAAATATCTAGATGATTTTATAGGCAATAACATTTCTTTCTGTGAACCACAGAACAAAATCTCGCTGCTTTTTATAGAACGTAACATTTTTGCTCTGAACCATGGCACACAACACTGCGACTTTCTAGCGAAGAGTTTACTCTTTCTGGTCTTGGTGTAAGGCTGGGTCGTAACGGGGGGTGTTGAGTTGTGAAACCGTGGAGGGGGGAGAGAGAGTGACACAATGTTAACCTTGCCAGGAGAACGTGAAATAGATGGTTATAGTTGGGGTGGAGGGTTGTAATGTGATGCTGTGAGGAGTTTCTGAATATGAGATGGATGTGAGGATGTGAAGAGATAGATGTGAGGATGTGAAGAGATGGATGTGTGTACAACTATACCCCCTATACATATCAAGATTCGTACTTTTTGTGTTTCACGGACGGATAAATCGAGTTTTCTTCTGCTTCACGGGAAGAGCTAGTGTGTTTTTAAGACTGACTAGTGTGTTTTTAAGGGTGACTATGTGTCTGTAAAGCAGACCAGTGTGTATATAAGGATGATCAGTGTGTTTGTAAGGCTGACAAGAGTGTTTTTAAGACTGACTAGTGTTTTTAAGGGTGACTATGTGTTTGTAAAGCAGATCAGTGTGTATATAAATATGATCAGTGTGTTCGTAAGGCTGATTATTGTGTTTTTAAGACTGACTAGTGTGTTTCTAAGGGTGACTAGTGTGTTTGTAAAGCAGACTAGTGTTTTTGTGAGGCTGACAAGTGTTTGTGAGGCTGACTAGTGTTTTTGTTGGAATGACTTGTGTCTGTATGAAAATAACTAGTGTGTTTGTAAGGCTAACTAGTGTTTGTTGTGATGACTAGTATTTTTCTGAGGCTGATTAGTTTTTTTGTGAGGCTGACTAGTATATTTATAAGACTAACTAGCCTCCGATTTTTACACACGTTTCTGTCTAACTGACCTCAGCTTTTTACTTACGTTTCTGTCTAATTAGTCGCAGCTTTTTATATAAGCTTCTGTCTAACTAGCCTCAGCTTTTTGTATATGTTTCTATTTAACAAGGCTCAAATTTTTACGTAATTTTCTGTCTAACCAGACGCAGCTTTTTATACACATTCCTGTCTAATTACGTTGACCCAAACAACAAAATCTAGCTGCTTGTTATAGAATATAATATTTCTTGCGCTGAATCAGGGAACAAAATATCGCTGATTATTATATAACATAATATGTTTCCTCTTCAACCACGGAACAAGATCTCGCTGCATGTTATAGACCATAATATTACTTGCGCTGAACCACAGAACAAAATGTAGCTGCATTTTATAGAACATAATATTTCTTGCGCTGAACAAAAGAACAAAATCTAGATGTATGTTATAGAACATACAATTTGTTGCTCTGAACCACAGAACAAAATCTAGCTGCTTTTAAAAAAGCATAACATTTCTTGCTCTGAATATGGAAAAAAGATCTACCTACTTGTTATATATAACATTTCTTGCTCTGAACCATGGAACAAAATCTCGCTGTGTTTTATAGAGCGTAACATTTCTGTCTAAAACCATGGAACAAAATTTGGCTGCTTTTTATAGAGCGTAACATATCTGTCTCAAAGCATAGAACAACGTCTCACTGCTTTTTATAGAATATAACATTTCTAGCCTTGAAACACAGAACAAAATCTCGCTGCTTTTTATAGATCATTACATTTCTTGCTCTGAACTACGGAAAAATATCTAGATGATTTTATAGGCAATAACATTTCTTTCTGTGAACCACAGAACAAAATCTCGCTGCTTTTTATAGAACGTAACATTTTTGCTCTGAACCATGGCACACAACACTGCGACTTTCTAGCGAAGAGTTTACTCTTTCTGGTCTTGGTGTAAGGCTGGGTCGTAACGGGGGGTGTTGAGTTGTGAAACCGTGGAGGGGGGAGAGAGAGTGACACAATGTTAACCTTGCCAGGAGAACGTGAAATAGATGGTTATAGTTGGGGTGGAGGGTTGTAATGTGATGCTGTGAGGAGTTTCTGAATATGAGATGGATGTGAGGATGTGAAGAGATAGATGTGAGGATGTGAAGAGATGGATGTGTGTACAACTATACCCCCTATACATATCAAGATTCGTACTTTTTGTGTTTCACGGACGGATAAATCGAGTTTTCTTCTGCTTCACGGGAAGAGCTAGTGTGTTTTTAAGACTGACTAGTGTGTTTTTAAGGGTGACTATGTGTCTGTAAAGCAGACCAGTGTGTATATAAGGATGATCAGTGTGTTTGTAAGGCTGACAAGAGTGTTTTTAAGACTGACTAGTGTGTTTTTAAGGGTGACTATGTGTTTGTAAAGCAGTCCAGTGTGTATATAAATATGATCAGTGTGCTCGTAAGGCTGATTAGTATGTTTTTAAGACTGACTAGTGTGTTTCTAAGGGTGACTAGTGTGTTTGTAAAGCAGACTAGTGTTTTTGTGAGGCTGACAAGTGTTTGTGAGGCTGACTAGTGTTTTTGTTGGAATGACTTGTGTCTGTATGAAAATAACTAGTGTGTTTGTAAGGCTAACTAGTGTTTGTTGTGATGACTAGTATTTTTCTGAGGCTGATTAGTTTTTTTGTGAGGCTGACTGGTATATTTATAAGACGGACTAGTGTCTGCGTGAAACTAACTAGTGTGTTTATGAGGATGACTAGTGTGTTTGTGAAACTGACTAGTTTGTTTGTGAGGCTGACTAGTTTTTTTGTGAGACTGACTAGTGTATTTGTGAGGCTGACTAGTTTGTTTGTGAGGCTGACAAGTTTGTTTGTGAGGATGACTAGTGTGTTTGTGAGGCTGACTAGTTTGTTTGTGAGGCTGACTAATGTCTGTGTGAAAATAACTAGTGTGTTTGAGAGGCTGAATAGTGTGTTTGTGCTTCTGACTTGTGTTTTTGTGAGGCTGACTAGTTTGTTTGTGAGGCTGACTAGTGTGTTTGTGAGGCTGACTAGTTTGTTTGAGAGGCTGACTAGTGTCTGTGTGAAACTAACTTGTGTGTTTGAGAGGCTGACTAGTGTGTTTGTGATTCTGACTAGTGTGTTTGTGAGGCTGAATAGTGTCTGTGTGAAACTAACTAGTGTGTTTGAGAGGCTGACTAGTTTGTATGTGAGGCTGACTAGTGTGTATGTGAGGCTGACTAGTTTGTATGTGAGGCTGACTAGTGCGTTTGAGAGGCTGACTAGTTTGTATGTGAGGCTGACTAGTTTGTTTGTGAGGCTGACTAGTGTGTTTGACAGGCTGACTATTTGTATGTGAGGCCGACTAGTGTGTTTGTGAGGCTGACTAGTGTGTTTGAGAGGCTGACTAGTGTGTTTGTGAGGTTGACTAGTAAGTTTGTAATGCTGTCAGTGTTTCGTGAGGCTGACCAGTGTTTTGTGAGGCTGCCTATTCTGTTTCAGTAAAAATATAGCATGTTCATAATTTTGTATACATAATTTAGAGATGTTTTATTTAAAGAGTCTAACAATAACAGTATAACTGATAGTGATAACAACCGAACAATGATAATTAAGATTAATGACAACTTAAAATGATGGTAGCATTTTTACTGATATTATAACTGACAAGAGTCTCATTAGAGCAATGCAATGGTAACAATACATGCAATGATGACAATAATGATAATGAAAACATTAGTAGTAATGACAACATTGCACACAATGATAATGGTACCTTCATATACTTTTTTTTCAGTCTCTGACTCAGATCTCTCGCGGCATGGAATGGTGTTTCCTGTAAGAGAAAGAATTGTATGCTAACTTCACCAAAACAAACCTTCGGTTATTTTGCTTTCTTTTTATGCAGAAACTTTTCTCGAGTCCTTTGATTTGCTCATGTCTAGAAAATGTAACTTAAATTGTTAACAATGTATCAGCTCCCCCTTTCTACATAGTAATATTTCTAGCTCTTGTTCCTGCCAATTCCTGATGGCTAGACAAAGGAATATTAGATTATATCTATCAAATTCTCGTTGATTTGTATAGAACATAACACTTCTAGCTCTGAACCACAGACAAAATCTCGCTGTATTTTATAGAAAAAATAATTACTTGCTCTGAACCACGGAAGAAAATGTTGCTGATTTTTATAGAACGTAACACTTCTTGCACTGAACCAAGGAACAAAATCTCGCTGATTTTTATAGAACACAATATCTTTCTTCTTTTGAACCACAGTACACAATCTAGCTGCTTTTTAAAGAAAATATAGTATCTTGCAATGTACCATAGAATAAAATTCTAGCTGCTTGTTATAGAACATAAAATTAGTCGCTCTGACCCACACATCAAAATCTAGCTGCTTGTTATAGAATATAATATTTCTTGCGCTGAATCAGGGAACAAAATATCGCTGATTATTATATAACATAATATGTTTCCCTTTCAACCACGGAACAAGATCTCGCTGCTTGTTATAGAACATAATATTTCTTGCGCTGAACCACAGAACAAAATGTAGCTGCCTTTTATAGAACATAATATTTCTTGCGCTGAACAAAAGAACACAATCTAGATGTATGTTATAGAACATAAAATTTGTTGCTCTGAACCATAGAACAAAATCTAGCTGCTTTTAAAAAAGTATAACATTTCTTGCTCTGAATATGGAAAAAAGATCTACCTACTTGTTATAGACGATAACATTTCTTACTCTGAACCATGGAACAAAATCTCGCTGTGTTTTATAGAGCGTAACATTCCTGTCTAAAACCATGGAACAAAATTTGGCTGCTTTTTATAGAGCGTAACATATCTGTCTCAAAGCATAGAACAACGTGTCACTGCTTTTTATAGAATATAACATTTCTAGCTCTGAAGCACAGAACAAAATCTCGCTGCTTTTTATAGATCATAACATTTCTTGCTCTGAACCACGGAATAATATCTAGATGATTTTATAGGCAATAACATTTCTTTCTGTGAACCACAGAACAAAATCTCGCTGCTTTTTATAGAACGTAACATTTTTTGCTCTGAACCATGGCACACAACACTGCGAATTTCTAGCGAAGAGTTTACTCTTTCTGGTCTTGGTGTAAGGCTGGGTCGTAACGGGGGGTGTTGAGTTGTGAAACCGTGGAGGGGGGAGAGAGAGTGACACAATGTTAACCTTGCCAGGAGAACGTGAAATAGATGGTTATAGTTGGGGTGGAGGGTTGTAATGTGATGCTGTGAGGAGTTTCTGAATATGAGATGGATGTGAGGATGTGAAGAGATAGATGTGAGGATGTGAAGAGATGGATGTGTGTACAACTATACCCCCTATACATATCAAGATTCGTACTTTTTGTGTTTCACGGACGGATAAATCGAGTTTTCTTCTGCTTCACGGGAAGAGCTAGTGTGTTTTTAAGACTGACTAGTGTGTTTTTAAGGGTGACTATGTGTCTGTAAAGCAGACCAGTGTGTATATAAGGATGATCAGTGTGTTTGTAAGGCTGACTAGTGTGTTTTTAAGGCTGACTATTGTGTTTGTGATGCTGACTAGTATTTTACAGAGGCTGACTAGTCTTTTGTGACGCTGACAAGCGTGTTTGTAAGACTGAATATTGTTTGTGTGAAGCTAACTAGTTTGTTTGTAAGGCTGACTAGTTTGTTTGTGAGGCTGACAAGTGTCTTTGTGAGGCTGACTAGTGTGTTTGTAAGACTGACTAGTGTATTTGTGAGGCTGACAAGTGTCTGTGTGAAACTAACTAGTTTGTTAGTGAGGCTGACAAGTGTCTGTGCGAAACTAACTAGTTTGTTTGTGAGGCTGACAAGTGTCTGTGTGAAACTAACTAGTTTGTTTGTGAGGCTGACAAGTGTCTGTGTGAAACTAACTAGTTTGTTTGTGAGGCTGACAAGTGTGTTTGTAAAGCTGACTAGTGTCTTTGTGAGGCTGACAAGTGTATGTGTGAAACTAACTAGTTTGTTTGTGAGGCTGACAAGTGTGTTTGTGAGGCTGACAAGTGTCTGTGTGAAACTAACTAGTTTGTTTGTGAGTCTGACTAGTGTGTTTGAGAGGCTGACTAGCGTGTTTGAGAGGCTGACTAGTGTGTTTGTGAGGTTGACTAGTAAGTTTGTAATGCTGTCAGTGTTTTGTGAGGCTGACCAGTGTTTTGTAGGCTGCCTATTCTGTTTCATTAAAAATATAGCATGTTCATAAATTTGTGTACATAAATTAGAGATGTTTTTGTTAAACAGTATAACAATAACAGTATAACTGATAGTGATAACAACCGAACAATGATAATTAAGATTATTGACAACTTAAAATGATGGTAGCATTTTTACTGATATTATAACTGACAAGAGTCTCATTAGAGCAATGCAATGGTAACAATACATACAATGATGACAATAATGATAATGAAAACATTAGTAGTAATGACAACATTGCACACAGTGATAATGGTACCTCCATATACTTTTTTTTTCAGTCTCTGACTCCGATCTCTCGCGGCATGGAATGGTGTTTTCTGTAAGAGAATGAATTGTATGCTAACTTCACCAAAACAAACCTTCGGTTATTTTGCTTTCTTTTTATGCAGAAACTTTTCTCGAGTCCTTTGATTTGCTCATGTCTAGAAAATGTAACTTAAAGTGTTAACAATGTATCAGCTCCCCCTTTCTACATAGTAATATTTCTAGCTCTTGTTCCTGCCAATTCCTGATGGCTAGACAAAGGAATATTAGATTACATGTATCAAATTTTCGTTGATTTGTATAGAACATAACACTTCTAGCTCTGAACCACAGACAAAATCTCGCTGTATTTTATAGAAAAAATAATTACTTGCTCTGAACCACGGAAGAAAATGTTGCTGATTTTTATAGAACGTAACACTTCTTGCACTGAACCAAGGAACAAAATCTCGCTGATTTTTATAGAACACAATATCTTTCTTCTTTTGAACCACAGTACACAATCTAGCTGCTTTTTAAAGAAAATATAGTATCTTGCAATGTACCATAGAATAAAATTCTAGCTGCTTGTTATAGAACATAAAATTAGTCGCTCTGACCCACACATCAAAATCTAGCTGCTTGTTATAGAATATAATATTTCTTGCGCTGAATCAGGGAACAAAATATCGCTGATTATTATATAACATAATATGTTTCCCTTTCAACCACGGAACAAGATCTCGCTGCTTGTTATAGAACATAATATTTCTTGCGCTGAACCAGAGAACAAAATGTAGCTGCCTTTTATAGAACATAATATTTCTTGCGCTGAACAAAAGAACACAATCTAGATGTATGTTATAGAACATACAATTTGTTGCTCTGAACCACAGAACAAAATCTAGCTGCTTTTAAAAAAGCATAACATTTCTTGCTCTGAATATGGAAAAAAGATCTACCTACTTGTTATAGACGATAACATTTCTTGCTCTGAACCATGGAACAAAATCTCGCTGTGTTTTATAGAGCGTAACATTTCTGTCTAAAACCATGGAACAAAATTTGGCTGCTTTTTATAGAGCGTAACATATCTGTCTCAAAGCATAGAACAACGTCTCACTGCTTTTTATAGAATATAACATTTCTAGCCCTGAAACACAGAACAAAATCTCGCTGCTTTTTATAGATCATAACATTTCTTGCTCTGAACCACGGAAAAATATCTAGATGATTTTATAGGCAATAACATTTCTTTCTGTGAACCACAGAACAAAATCTCGCTGCTTTTTATAGAACGTAACATTTTTTGCTCTGAACCATGGCACACAACACTGCGACTTTCTAGCGAAGAGTTTACTCTTTCTGGTCTTGGTGTAAGGCTGGGTCGTAACGGGGGGTGTTGAGTTGTGAAACCGTGGAGGGGGAGAGAGAGTGACACAATGTTAACCTTGCCAGGAGAACGTGAAATAGATGGTTATAGTTGGGGTGGAGGGTTGTAATGTGATGCTGTGAGGAGTTTCTGAATATGAGATGGATGTGAGGATGTGAAGAGATAGATGTGAGGATGTGAAGAGATGGATGTGTGTACAACTATACCCCCTATACATATCAAGATTCGTACTTTTTGTGTTTCACGGACGGATAAATCGAGTTTTCTTCTGCTTCACGGGAAGAGCTAGTGTGTTTTTAAGACTGACTAGTGTGTTTTTAAGGGTGACTATGTGTCTGTAAAGCAGACCAGTGTGTATATAAGGATGATCAGTGTGTTTGTAAGGCTGACAAGAGTGTTTTTAAGACTGACTAGTGTGTTTTTAAGGGTGACTATGTGTTTGTAAAGCAGACCAGTGTGTATATAAATATGATCAGTGTGTTCGTAAGGCTGATTAGTATGTTTTTAAGACTGACTAGTGTGTTTCTAAGGGTGACTAGTGTGTTTGTAAAGCAGACTAGTGTTTTTGTGAGGCTGACAAGTGTTTGTGAGGCTGACTAGTGTTTTTGTTGGAATGACTTGTGTCTGTATGAAAATAACTAGTGTGTTTGTAAGGCTAACTAGTGTTTGTTGTGATGACTAGTATTTTTCTGAGGCTGATTAGTTTTTTTGTGAGGCTGACTAGTATATTTATAAGACGGACTAGTGTCTGCGTGAAACTAACTAGTGTGTTTGTGAGGATGACTAATGTGTTTGTGAAACTGACTAGTTTGTTTGTGAGGCTGACTAGTTTTTTTGTGAGACTGACTAGTGTATTTGTGAGGCTGACTAGTTTGTTTGTGAGGCTGACAAGTTTGTTTGTGAGGATGACTAGTGTGTTTGTGAGGCTGACTAGTTTGTTTGTGAGGCTGACTAATGTCTGTGTGAAAATAACTAGTGTGTTTGAGAGGCTGAATAGTGTGTTTGTGATTCTGACTTGTGTTTTTGTGAGGCTGACTAGTTTGTTTGTGAGGCTGACTAGTGTGTTTGTGAGACTGACTAGTTTGTTTGAGAGGCTGACTAGTGTCTGTGTGAAACTAACTTGTGTGTTTGAGAGGCTGACTAGTGTGTTTGTGATTCTGACTAGTGTGTTTGTGAGGCTGAATAGTGTCTGTGTGAAACTAACTAGTGTGTTTGAGAGGCTGACAAGTTTGTTTGTGAGGCTGACTAGCGTGTATGTGAGGCTGACTAGTTTGTATGTGAGGCTGACTAGTGCGTTTGAGAGGCTGACTAGTTTGTATGTGAGGCTGACTAGTTTGTTTGTGAGGCTGACTAGTGTGTTTGACAGGCTGACTATTTGTATGTGAGGCCGACTAGTGTGTTTGTGAGGCTGACTAGTGTGTTTGAGAGGCTGACTAGTGTGTTTGTGAGGTTGACTAGTAAGTTTGTAATGCTGTCAGTGTTTCGTGAGGCTGACCAGTGTTTTGTGAGGCTGCCTATTCTGTTTCAGTAAAAATATAGCATGTTCATAATTTTGTATACATAATTTAGAGATGTTTTATTTAAAGAGTCTAACAATAACAGTATAACTGATAGTGATAACAACCGAACAATGATAATTAAGATTAATGACAACTTAAAATGATGGTAGCATTTTTACTGATATTATAACTGACAAGAGTCTCATTAGAGCAATGCAATGGTAACAATACATACAATGATGACAATAATGATAATGAAAACATTAGTAGTAATGACAACATTGCACACAATGATAATGGTACCTTCATATACTTTTTTTTCAGTCTCTGACTCAGATCTCTCGCGGCATGGAATGGTGTTTCCTGTAAGAGAAAGAATTGTATGCTAACTTCACCAAAACAAACCTTCGGTTATTTTGCTTTCTTTTTATGCAGAAACTTTTCTCGAGTCCTTTGATTTGCTCATGTCTAGAAAATGTAACTTAAATTGTTAACAATGTATCAGCTCCCCCTTTCTACATAGTAATATTTCTAGCTCTTGTTCCTGCCAATTCCTGATGGCTAGACAAAGGAATATTAGATTATATCTATCAAATTCTCGTTGATTTGTATAGAACATAACACTTCTAGCTCTGAACCACAGACAAAATCTCGCTGTATTTTATAGAAAAAATAATTACTTGCTCTGAACCACGGAAGAAAATGTTGCTGATTTTTATAGAACGTAACACTTCTTGCACTGAACCAAGGAACAAAATCTCGCTGATTTTTATAGAACACAATATCTTTCTTCTTTTGAACCACAGTACACAATCTAGCTGCTTTTTAAAGAAAATATAGTATCTTGCAATGTACCATAGAATAAAATTCTAGCTGCTTGTTATAGAACATAAAAATAGTCGCTCTGACCCACACATCAAAATCTAGCTGCTTGTTATAGAATATAATATTTCTTGCGCTGAATCAGGGAACAAAATATCGCTGATTATTATATAACTTAATATGTTTCCCTTTCAAACACGGAACAATATCTCGCTGCTTGTTATAGAACATAATATTTCTTGCGCTGAACCACAGAACAAAATGTAGCTGCCTTTTATAGAACATAATATTTCTTGCGCTGAACAAAAGAACACAATCTAGATGTATGTTATAGAACATACAATTTGTTGCTCTGAACCACAGAACAAAATCTAGCTGCTTTTAAAAAAGCATAACATTTCTTGCTCTGAATATGGAAAAAAGATCTACCTACTTGTTATAGACGATAACATTTCTTGCTCTGAACCATGGAACAAAATCTCGCTGTGTTTTATAGAGCGTAACATTTCTGTCTAAAACCATGGAACAAAATTTGGCTGCTTTTTATAGAGCGTAACATATCTGTCTCAAAGCATAGAACAACGTCTCACTGCTTTTTATAGAATATAACATTTCTAGCCCTGAAACACAGAACAAAATCTCGCTGCTTTTTATAGATCATAACATTTCTTGCTCTGAACCACGAAAAAATATCTAGATGATTTTATAGGCAATAACATTTCTTTCTGTGAACCACAGAACAAAATCTCGCTGCTTTTTATAGAACGTAACATTTTTTGCTCTGAACCATGGCACACAACACTGCGACTTTCTAGCGAAGAGTTTACTCTTTCTGGTCTTGGTGTAAGGCTGGGTCGTAACGGGGGGTGTTGAGTTGTGAAACCGTGGAGGGGGGAGAGAGAGTGACACAATGTTAACCTTGCCAGGAGAACGTGAAATAGATGGTTATAGTTGGGGTGGAGGGTTGTAATGTGATGCTGTGAGGAGTTTCTGAATATGAGATGGATGTGAGGATGTGAAGAGATAGATGTGAGGATGTGAAGAGATGGATGTGTGTACAACTATACCCCCTATACATATCAAGATTCGTACTTTTTGTGTTTCACGGACGGATAAATCGAGTTTTCTTCTGCTTCACGGGAAGAGCTAGTGTGTTTGTGAGGCTGACTAGTTTGTTTGAGAGGCTGACTAGTGTCTGTGTGAAACTAACTTGTGTGTTTGAGAGGCTGACTAGTGTGTTTGTGATTCTGACTAGTGTGTTTGTGAGGCTGAATAGTGTCTGTGTGAAACTAACTAGTGTGTTTGAGAGGCTGACTAGTTTGTATGTGAGGCTGACTAGTGTGTATGTGAGGCTGACTAGTTTGTATGTGAGGCTGACTAGTGCGTTTGAGAGGCTGACTAGTTTGTATGTGAGGCTAACTAGTTTGTTTGTGAGGCTGACTAGTGTGTTTGACAGGCTGACTATTTGTATGTGAGGCCGACAAGTGTGTTTGTGAGGCTGACTAGTGTGTTTGAGAGGCTGACTAGTGTGTTTGTGAGGTTGATTAGTAAGTTTGTAATGCTGTCAGTGTTTCGTGAGGCTGACCAGTGTTTTTGTGAGGCTGCCTATTCTGTTTCAGTAAAAATATAGCATGTTCATAATTTTGTATACATAATTTAGAGATATTTTATTTAAAGAGTCTAACAATAACAGTATAACTGATAGTGATAACAACCGAACAATGATAATTAAGATTAATGACAACTTAAAATGATGGTAGCATTTTTACTGATATTATAACTGACAAGAGTCTCATTAGAGCAATGCAATGGTAACAATACATACAATGATGACAATAATGATAATGAAAACATTAGTAGTAATGACAACATTGCACACAATGATAATGGTACCTTCATATACTTTTTTTTCAGTCTCTGACTCAGATCTCTCGCGGCATGGAATGGTGTTTCCTGTAAGAGAAAGAATTGTATGCTAACTTCACCAAAACAAACCTTCGGTTATTTTGCTTTCTTTTTATGCAGAAACTTTTCTCGAGTCCTTTGATTTGCTCATGTCTAGAAAATGTAACTTAAATTGTTAACAATGTATCAGCTCCCCCTTTCTACATAGCAATATTTCTAGCTCTTGTTCCTGCCAATTCCTGATGGCTAGACAAAGGAATATTAGATTATATGTATCAAATTCTCGTTGATTTGTATAGAACATAACACTTCTAGCTCTGAACCACAGACAAAATCTCGCTGTATTTTATAGAAAAAATAATTTCTTGCTCTGAACCACGGAAGAAAATGTTGCTGATTTTTATAGAACGTAACACTTCTTGCACTGAACCAAGGAACAAAATCTCGCTGATTTTTATAGAACACAATATCTTTCTTCTTTTGAACCACAGTACACAATCTAGCTGCTTTTTAAAGAAAATATAGTATCTTGCAATGTACCATAGAATAAAATTCTAGCTGCTTGTTATAGAACATAAAATTAGTCGCTCTGACCCACACATCAAAATCTAGCTGCTTGTTATAGAATATAATATTTCTTGCGCTGAATCAGGGAACAAAATATCGCTGATTATTATATAACATAATATGTTTCCCTTTCAACCACGGAACAAGATCTCGCTGCTTGTAATAGAACATAATATTTCTTGCGCTGAACCACAGAACAAAATGTAGCTGCCTTTTATAGAACATAATATTTCTTGCGCTGAACAAAAGAACACAATCTAGATGTATGTTATAGAACATAAAATTTGTTGCTCTGAACCACACAACAAAATCTAGCTGCTTTTAAAAACGCATAACATTTCTTGCTCTGAATATGGAAAAAAGATCTACCTACTTGTTATAGACGATAACATTTCTTGCTCTGAACCATGGAACAAAATCTCGCTGTGTTTTATAGAGCGTAACATTCCTGTCTAAAACCATGGAACAAAATTTGGCTGCTTTTTATAGAGCGTAACATATCTGTCTCAAAGCATAGAACAACGTGTCACTGCTTTTTATAGAATATAACATTTCTAGCTCTGAAGCACAGAACAAAATCTCGCTGCTTTTTATAGATCATAACATTTCTTGCTCTGAACCACGGAATAATATCTAGATGATTTTATAGGCAATAACATTTCTTTCTGTGAACCACAGAACAAAATCTCGCTGCTTTTTATAGAACGTAACATTTTTTGCTCTGAACCATGGCACACAACACTGCGACTTTCTAGCGAAGAGTTTACTCTTTCTGGTCTTGGTGTAAGGCTGGGTCGTAACGGGGGGTGTTGAGTTGTGAAACCGTGGAGGGGGGAGAGAGAGTGACACAATGTTAACCTTGCCAGGAGAACGTGAAATAGATGGTTATAGTTGGGGTGGAGGGTTGTAATGTGATGCTGTGAGGAGTTTCTGAATATGAGATGGATGTGAGGATGTGAAGAGATAGATGTGAGGATGTGAAGAGATGGATGTGTGTACAACTATACCCCCTATACATATCAAGATTCGTACTTTTTGTGTTTCACGGACGGATAAATCGAGTTTTCTTCTGCTTCACGGGAAGAGCTAGTGTGTTTGTGAGGCTGACTAGTTTGTTTGAGAGGCTGACTAGTGTCTGTGTGAAACTAACTTGTGTGTTTGAGAGGCTGACTAGTGTGTTTGTGATTCTGACTAGTGTGTTTGTGAGGCTGAATAGTGTCTGTGTGAAACTAACTAGTGTGTTTGAGAGGCTGACTAGTTTGTATGTGAGGCTGACTAGTGTGTATGTGAGGCTGACTAGTTTGTATGTGAGGCTGACTAGTGCGTTTGAGAGGCTGACTAGTTTGTATGTGAGGCTAACTAGTTTGTTTGTGAGGCTGACTAGTGTGTTTGACAGGCTGACTATTTGTATGTGAGGCCGACAAGTGTGTTTGTGAGGCTGACTAGTGTGTTTGAGAGGCTGACTAGTGTGTTTGTGAGGTTGATTAGTAAGTTTGTAATGCTGTCAGTGTTTCGTGAGGCTGACCAGTGTTTTGTGAGGCTGCCTATTCTGTTTCAGTAAAAATATAGCATGTTCATAATTTTGTATACATAATTTAGAGATATTTTATTTAAAGAGTCTAACAATAACAGTATAACTGATAGTGATAACAACCGAACAATGATAATTAAGATTAATGACAACTTAAAATGATGGTAGCATTTTTACTGATATTATAACTGACAAGAGTCTCATTAGAGCAATGCAATGGTAACAATACATACAATGATGACAATAATGATAATGAAAACATTAGTAGTAATGACAACATTGCACACAATGATAATGGTACCTTCATATACTTTTTTTTCAGTCTCTGACTCAGATCTCTCGCGGCATGGAATGGTGTTTCCTGTAAGAGAAAGAATTGTATGCTAACTTCACCAAAACAAACCTTCGGTTATTTTGCTTTCTTTTTATGCAGAAACTTTTCTCGAGTCCTTTGATTTGCTCATGTCTAGAAAATGTAACTTAAATTGTTAACAATGTATCAGCTCCCCCTTTCTACATAGCAATATTTCTAGCTCTTGTTCCTGCCAATTCCTGATGGCTAGACAAAGGAATATTAGATTATATGTATCAAATTCTCGTTGATTTGTATAGAACATAACACTTCTAGCTCTGAACCACAGACAAAATCTCGCTGTATTTTATAGAAAAAATAATTTCTTGCTCTGAACCACGGAAGAAAATGTTGCTGATTTTTATAGAACGTAACACTTCTTGCACTGAACCAAGGAACAAAATCTCGCTGATTTTTATAGAACACAATATCTTTCTTCTTTTGAACCACAGTACACAATCTAGCTGCTTTTTAAAGAAAATATAGTATCTTGCAATGTACCATAGAATAAAATTCTAGCTGCTTGTTATAGAACATAAAATTAGTCGCTCTGACCCACACATCAAAATCTAGCTGCTTGTTATAGAATATAATATTTCTTGCGCTGAATCAGGGAACAAAATATCGCTGATTATTATATAACATAATATGTTTCCCTTTCAACCACGGAACAAGATCTCGCTGCTTGTAATAGAACATAATATTTCTTGCGCTGAACCACAGAACAAAATGTAGCTGCCTTTTATAGAACATAATATTTCTTGCGCTGAACAAAAGAACACAATCTAGATGTATGTTATAGAACATAAAATTTGTTGCTCTGAACCACACAACAAAATCTAGCTGCTTTTAAAAACGCATAACATTTCTTGCTCTGAATATGGAAAAAAGATCTACCTACTTGTTATAGACGATAACATTTCTTGCTCTGAACCATGGAACAAAATCTCGCTGTGTTTTATAGAGCGTAACATTCCTGTCTAAAACCATGGAACAAAATTTGGCTGCTTTTTATAGAGCGTAACATATCTGTCTCAAAGCATAGAACAACGTCTCGCTGCTTGTTATAGAACATAATATTTCTTGCGCTGAACCACAGAACAAAATGTAGCTGCCTTTTATAGAACATAATATTTCTTGCGCTGAACAAAAGAACACAATCTAGATGTATGTTATAGAACATAAAATTTGTTGCTCTGAACCACACAACAAAATCTAGCTGCTTTTAAAAAAGCATAACATTTCTTGCTCTGAATATGGAAAAAAGATCTACCTACTTGTTATAGACGATAACATTTCTTACTCTGAACCATGGAACAAAATCTCGCTGTGTTTTATAGAGCGTAACATTCCTGTCTAAAACCATGGAACAAAATTTGGCTGCTTTTTATAGAGCGTAACATATCTGTCTCAAAGCATAGAACAACGTGTCACTGCATTTTATAGAATATAACATTTCTAGCTCTGAAGCACAGAACAAAATCTCGCTGCTTTTTATAGATCATAACATTTCTTGCTCTGAACCACGGAATAATATCTAGGTGATTTTATAGGCAATAACATTTCTTTCTGTGAACCACAGAACAAAATCTCGCTGCTTTTTATAGAACGTAACATTTTTTGCTCTGAACCATGGCACACAACACTGCGACTTTCTAGCGAAGAGTTTACTCTTTCTGGTCTTGGTGTAAGGCTGGGTCGTAACGGGGGGTGCTGAGTTGTGAAACCGTGGAGGGGGGAGAGAGAGTGACACAATGTTAACCTTGCCAGGAGAACGTGAAATAGATGGTTATAGTTGGGGTGGAGGGTTGTAATGTGATGCTGTGAGGAGTTTCTGAATATGAGATGGATGTGAGGATGTGAAGAGATAGATGTGAGGATGTGAAGAGATGGATGTGTGTACAACTATACCCCCTATACATATCAAGATTCGTACTTTTTGTGTTTCACGGACGGATAAATCGAGTTTTCTTCTGCTTCACGGGAAGAGCTAGTGTGTTTTTAAGACTGACTAGTGTGTTTTTAAGGGTGACTATGTGTCTGTAAAGCAGACCAGTGTGTATATAAGGATGATCAGTGTGTTTGTGAGGATGTGAAGAGATGGATGTGGGGATGTATAGAGATGGATGTGAGGATGTGAAGAGATGGATGTGAGGATATAAAGAGATGAATGTGCGGATGTGAAGAGATGGATGTGAGGATATGAAGAGATGGATGTCAGGATATGAAGAGATGGATGTGAAGATATGGATGTGAGGATATGAGAAGATTGATGTGAGGATGTGAAGAAATGGAAGTGAACATGTGAAGAGCTGGATGTGAGTATGTTAAGAAATGGATGTGAGTATGGGAAGAGATGGACGGTTGTGAGGAAATTGATATGAGGATGTGAAGAGACGAATGTAAGGATGTAAAGAGTTGGATGTTAGGATGTGAAGAGATGAATGTGAGGTTGTGAGGAGATAGATGTGAGAATGTGAAGAGATGGATGTGAGGATGTGAGGATGTAAAGAGTTGGATTTGAGAATGTGAATAAATTGACGTAAGGATGTGGACAGATGGATGTGAGGATATGGAGAGGTTTATTTGAAGATGTGATGAGATGGATGTGAGGTTATGAAGAGAGTGTTGTGAGGATGTGAAGAAATTGATCTGAGGATATGAAGAGATTGATGTGAGGTTGTGAAGTGATGGATGTGAGGATATGAGAAGATTGATGTGAAGATGTGAAGATGTGAAGAGATTGATGTGATGATATGAAGATATTGATGTGATGATGTGAATAAATTAATGTGAGGATATGAAAAATTGATTTGATTATGTGACGAGATGGATATGAGGATGTGAAGAAATGGATGTGAGGATATGAAGAGATGGATGTGTAGATGTGAAAAGATGGATGTGAGGATGTGAAGAGATGGATGTGTGGATGTGAAGAGATGGATGTGAGGATGTGAAGAGATGGATGTGAGGATGTGAAGAGATGGATGTGAGGATTTGAAGAGATGGATGTCAAATTGTGAAGAGAAGGACGTGAGGATATGAAGAGATGGATAATAGGATGTGAAGAGATTGATTTGAGTATGTGAAAATAAAACATCGAATCTCGTAGTTTGGAAAAACAGATTTGTACATCGCGGAAGGAATGTCCCAACTCAGCAACACAAAAAAATCGATGCTACCCGTTCACATAATCACAAAGTTGAAGCAGCCATTTAAGATTTGATTACAGAAGGTGGCTTCCCACCCCAAGCTGTTTCTCTTCACATTAAGGACAGCTGTTTAGGCACACCTACCTTCTATCTTCTTCCTAAAATCCACACACCAGGTAACCCTGGACGCCCCATTTTATCAGCGTGTTCATGCCACACTGAGCATATTTCTGACTTTTTAGACAGCATTTTCCAGCCTGTAGTACACAAACTACCCTCCTTTTTGAAAGATACCAACCACGTCTTAACAACTTTTGATACTATCACACTCTCTCAACACCACACATATCACATCTTTCTCCTTGACGTCTGCTCCCTATATACCTCTATCCCCCATGAGGATGGACTTTTAGCACTCAGCTATTTCCTCGACAAAGACCCTCACCCCACCACTAATACTGACACCATAATCAGATTTACACGGCTAGTACTAAACCTAAATTCTTTCGAATTCAACGGCAAATACTTTGAGCAAATCAGTATTGTTGCCATGGGAACGAAAATGGGTCCCAGTTATGCATGACTATTTATGGACTTTCCTTATGGGAAATCTACACTGACAGACTTTCAGAATTCTATAAAAGGTACATCGATGATGGCATTGGAATCACCAGTATGCCACAAGAAGACCTAAAAAAAATTATTGAACTCACCAACTCAACAATAACCTAAAATTCACATACGAAATTTCTGACAAGTCTTTCAGCTTTTTAGACATTAAAATTTCTATTGGCAAAAACAGGCTTATCACCTCTGTATTTTACAAGCCCACCGGCAGCCATACCTGTTTACTTTACATATCTTCTTTTGAAGCCTGTAAGAACTCCATCCCATACTCCCAACTTCGCCGCATATGTTAGGATAATTTGGACTTTACAGTCCAACAAGTTATTAGAATTTTTCCGTCATCGCCACTACCCAGAAAATGTCCTTCGTGAAGCCTTCAACCGTATCCAACTAGTGAGCCGCAAAGAAGTATTCAGGAAAAAGCCTGTTACTCCATCTGACAGAGTTAAGTTAGTACTGCCTTTCCACCCGCAAGGGTCAGATGGTTAAGAAAATTCTTTATCGTCATCTGAAGATAATCCAACTCGACCCCGACACTCGCGACATTTTTTCTGATCCACCCCTGTTGGCATACACGTGTGAGCCAAACCTTAAGGACATCCTCGTCCACAGCCACTTGAAGCAGAGCCTTACATATGTTGGCACCAGAAAATATAACCGCCCCCGCTGCATTATCTGGCCTATAGTCTGGGAAACGAAAACAATCACCTTTCCCAAAATTATCATCACTTTTCATGAGGGATTCACATGCGAGTGCCGTAGTGTGGTATATGTCATCGTATGCAAAAGATGCAGGATAACATATATTGGTGAGACTGGCCTCAGATTAGGGGACCGCATGCAGAAACAATAGTACGATATCACCCAGAATGCTTCGAAACCAGTCTCAAATCATTTCAATGGCCCCAATCACAGAGGAAAATCTTATTTTCTGGTAACAGCCATCAAACAATGTCATGCAGATGACACAAGCCGCCTGGCGCTTGAGAACAGCCACATTCAGGATTATAGGACGCTGGAACCACGCGGGTTAAACTCGCTATTCAGCTACACCTAACATTCTTCTCTTCAACAATTCCTCTCCACTAAGCTCCACTCCCTTCTCACTTGCTACACATAGTTCAGAAACTCCTCACATCATCACATTACAACCCCTCTACCCTAACTATAATCATCTATTTCACCTTCTCCTGGCTAGGTTAACATTGTACCACTCTCTCTCTCCCCTCCATGGTTTCCCCACCCACCACCCCCACTTACAACCCACCGACCACACATCACAGGTCTCCATTTAAACAGTCTCTACACCCTACCATGCTCATTTCTGACACACAGCGTCGGACAAGCCAACTCTTCTCACAGCTACAGATAAGTGCTATATTGATTATTAATTTTTAAAAATGGCATTCACGTGAATCTATACTTTATCTCCTCTCTTTATTTCTTCGTCCTGTATTTTTCTATGATTAAGGCTTACGCCGAAACGTCACAACTTTGTAGTTGTTGTTAAGTAATAAAACTTCCTACTTTTTCCTATTTCACACATTGAGCCTCTAAAAATAAATGGATGGAAGATGGCATCTTGGGACTGATGAACAAGAGAAGGAAGAGTAAAAATAAGCAAGAAAAATGTAGCAAGATAAATAAAGAAATAAGACGCAAATGCAGAGAAGCAAAAGAAGTGTGGTTAAATAAACAGTGAAGACAAATAGAGGATTCTCATAATAAAGACAGCAAAAACATGCACAAACGAATTAATGAACTCACAGGCAGGAAAACAAAATATATCACAGGATGCCTGAAATCGAAAGAAGGTAAAATGTTAATGGGAAAAGAAGACATTGTGGACAGGTGGACAGAGTATATCGGTGAGCTATATGGAGGAGAAAGACCAGAATTAACATCAGATACTGAAAACTGTGTTGGACCATCAGTACTTGAAGATGAAATCATAGATGCCATCAATCACATGAAGAAAGGAAAAGCGACTGGGTCTGATAATATAACAATAGAAGAAATAGAGGCACTAGAGGAGACAGGAATAAAAATAATAACCAAGTTACTGAATGACATTTACAACAGTGGTTATATTCCCAGTGACCTGATTAAATCCACGTTTATAGCACTACCAAAGAAACCAGGTGCAAAGGAATGTGACGACCACCGGACTATCAGCCTCTCATGTCACATAACGAAGCTACTTCTGAGAATAATTATGAGAAGAACAAGGAAAAAATAAAAATGGCATTCACGTGAATCTATACTTTATCTCCTCTCTTTATTTCTTCGTCCTGTATTTTTCTATGATTAAGGCTTACGCCGAAACGTCACAACTTTGTAGTTGTTGTTAAGTAATAAAACTTCCTACTTTTTCCTATTTCACACATTGAGCCTCTAAAAATAAATGGATGGAAGATGGCATCTTGGGACTGATGAACAAGAGAAGGAAGAGTAAAAATAAGCAAGAAAAATGTAGCAAGATAAATAAAGAAATAAGACGCAAATGCAGAGAAGCAAAAGAAGTGTGGTTAAATAAACAGTGAAGACAAATAGAGGATTCTCATAATAAAGACAGCAAAAACATGCACAAACGAATTAATGAACTCACAGGCAGGAAAACAAAATATATCACAGGATGCCTGAAATCGAAAGAAGGTAAAATGTTAATGGGAAAAGAAGACATTGTGGACAGGTGGACAGAGTATATCGGTGAGCTATATGGAGGAGAAAGACCAGAATTAACATCAGATACTGAAAACTGTGTTGGACCATCAGTACTTGAAGATGAAATCATAGATGCCATCAATCACATGAAGAAAGGAAAAGCGACTGGGTCTGATAATATAACAATAGAAGAAATAGAGGCACTAGAGGAGACAGGAATAAAAATAATAACCAAGTTACTGAATGACATTTACAACAGTGGTTATATTCCCAGTGACCTGATTAAATCCACGTTTATAGCACTACCAAAGAAACCAGGTGCAAAGGAATGTGACGACCACCGGACTATCAGCCTCTCATGTCACATAACGAAGCTACTTCTGAGAATAATTATGAGAAGAACAAGGAAAAAATAAAAATGGAAATAGCAGGTGGACAGTTTGGATATGTTGAAGGAAAGGGAACACACAATGCCATTTATGCTTTACGAACACTAACAGAACAATCTCTACTTATGCTTCATTGATTACACCAAGGCATTTGACAAGGTGAAACATAATGAAATGCTTGAAGACATCAATATAGACGGCAAAGACCTGAGGATTTTAAAACATCTATACTGGCAGCAGGAAGCAGTGATTCGAGTTGAAAATAAAACTGGAAAATATCAGCCTATAAAACAAGGGGTGCGACAAGGATGCGTACTATCTCCAGACCTTTTTTTCTATGTACAGCGATAATATTCTAAGAACGAGCATCACAGAACCAGGCATAAAAATTGGAGGATACAATATTAACAACCTTCGGTATGCTGACGACACAGTACTGGTAGCTGAGAACCAACAAGACCTGCAAAATCTCTTGGATAAAGTCGACAAAGAAAGTGAACAGAAAGGCCTTACTTTGAACATCAAAAAGACAGAGACTATGGTTATATCTAAGAAACAGAATCCACCAGCATGCAGTATAAAATTAAATGGAACTATTCTAAAGCAGGTGCAGAAATTCAGATACCTTGGAGCAGTTGTGGACGATCCACACGTGGGTCAAGGGGCGTACAACCTTGACCTGGGAGTCTCGTAAACAAGATATAGAGGCAGCTGATGGGAATAAATAAGTACAGGACCTGTAAAATACCGAGGAATTCATGGCGGGAATTAGAGATCAGACAAGCTGAAGTGGGCAGGTACGATTACTCTGTTCTTCTGAGTATCGAAATTACTTATCCCTGCCGACCCTCACACTGTGTAAATATTGTGTATCATAATGTGCTGTGGAGTACCTCATTATAGATCATATGGATATTCTAAATGATTCAAGGATTATCGTCATATCTGTATGGGCACTTATCAAGGTCCATCAGTACTTTCATTTGCATGGATAATTTATGTGTCGCAATAGTATCAGGAGATACATGGCCAGGCTGCAGAACTGAGACATCAAGGATGTGCGTGAGCACTCAATCTGGTGGAGAGGGGGAGAGAACTCCGTAGCGGGTTGTCGTGAGATTTGTTACTAGGTTAGTACATCTGGATTTCATGAATTTTGGGAGTGAGATAATAGTAAGTTAGTACATCTGGATTTCATGAATTTTGAGAGTGAGATAATAGTAGGTTAGTACATCTGGGCTTCATGTGTTGAGGGAGTGAGATAATAGTATGTTAGTACATCTGGATTTCATGTGTTGGGGGAATGAGATAATAGTATTTTAGTACATCTGGATTTCATTTGTTGGGGGAATGAGATAATAGTATGTTAGTACATCTGGATTTCATGTGTTGGGGGAATGAGATAATAGTATGTTAGTACATCTGGATTTCATTTGTTGGGGGAATGAGATAATAGTATGTTAGTACATCTGGATTTTATGTGTTGGGGGAATGAGATAGTAGTATGTTAGTACATCTGAATTTAATGTGTTGGGGGAATGAGATAACAGTATGTTAGTACATCTGGATTTTATGTGTTGGGGGAATGAGATAGTAGTATGTTAGTACATCTGGGTTTCATGTGTTGAGGGAATGAGATAATAGTATGTTAGTACATCTGGGTTTCATGTGTTGAGGGAATGAGATAATAGTATGTTAGTACATCTGAATTTAATATGTTGGGGGAATGAGATAATAGTATGTTAGTACATCTGAATTTAATGTGTTGGGGGAATGAGATAATAGTATGTTAGTACATCTGAATTTAATGTGTTGGGGGAATGAGATAATAGTAGGTTAGTACATCTGAATTTAATGTGTTGGGGGAATGAGATAATAGTAGGTTAGTACATCTGAATTTAATGTGTTGGGGGAATGAGATAATAGTAGGTTAGTACATCTGGATTTCATGTGTTGGTGGAATGAGATAATTGTGTGTTAGTACATCTGGAGTTCGTGGACTGAGGGAGTGAGATAAAAGTAAGTTAGTACATCTGGAATTCATGTGTTTTGGGAGTGAGATAATAGTATGTTATTACATCTGGAATTCATATGTTTGGAGAGTGAGATAATAGTATGTTAGTATATCTGGAATTCATATGTGTGTGGAGTGAGATAATAGTATGTTAGTACATCTGGAATTATTGTGTTGGGGGGAATGAGATTAATAGTGCGGCAACACATGGGGAAATTAATAATTTGAGAAGGAGAGTTACAGGCAGGTTAGCTGTGAGACGAAGAAGTGCAGTGGGCACAGGGAGATAATTCAGGAAGGGATTGTGGTGCAGTTTCGCAGAAGGGCTGCAGAATCATAAGCGCGTTGGCACAAAATATTCATATATATATATATATATATATATATATATATATATATATATATAACTGAGATAAACGTATATTGCTTAATAGTATGAGTCCACTGATTTTAGTTATTACTTAGGTATTGATAATATATTGTATTTTATGTCATGCCTTGATTGTCATATGATACACGATGATGTCCTGTGTATGTCATGCCTGTGATGGCATCGCTTGCTATATGTGGAGAGTTTAATAAATTGATGGACATTGATTTGATAACTTGGTAAAATGTATTTCATGTGTTATATATGATGTGTGGATATATGTGATGTGATGCATGACTGGCATACAGTATGTGATGTGTGGATATATGTGATGTGATGCATGACTGGCATACAGTATGTGATGTGTGGATATATGTGACGTGATGCATGACTGGCATACAGTATCCTTGGAGGGGAAAATCGTGGGTTGTAGATTTGGGTTTAGGAATGGCCACCCCAGCATGGTAGTACATTGGCCATGGATCGGTGGGTTTCAGATGGGTTTTGGTCCTGTCCCTCCCCTTATTGTCCCAAGTGTGAACTTAGCAACACCGTTGAGTTTACACAGAAATGAATGCAGATGGGATATGTAAAACCGGAATAAAGAACAAAATACGCCAAGCAAAGACTGCATTTAAGAGAACGAGAAACATATAATGCAATACATCCTTATCAATGAATGTTAGAAAAGGAGTCCTAAAATGCTATATTGAACCTATCTTGTTATATGGAAATGAATCATGGACAATAGACAGGTCTGCACAAAAATCATTGGAAGCAGCAGAAATGTGGTTTATTAGAAGAGTGTTGCGAATCCCCTGGACAGCAAAAATAACTAATGAAGAATGTATGAGAAGAGCTGGAGAGACAAAAAGAATCTTGTCAAAAAGATAAGAAAGAGACAATGTACTTTCATAGGATAAGCAATGAGAAGAGGGGTCACTGAAAATATTATAACAACAGGAAAAATAGAGGGAAGAAGAGCCAGGGGAACACCAAGAGAAATGATACTGGACAGTCTGACGGGATGGTGTGAGAGGAGATCACCAACTGAGCTGATGGCCTGCATGAAGGATCGCGTACTCTGGAGAAGCATAATAGCCAACTCCAGTCGGTAGGGCACCTGATGTTTATATATATATATAGATAGATAGATATATCACAAAGCTCACATACTGGACTATCGGGCTAACCATCATAATCACATACGTATATGACTCGACGTGATCCTTTATATTTGAAAATAAGAACAAAATAAATGTTACAGAAAATATTTTTGTAGACATGACCTCAACATAACATGTTGTCTCAGATTAACTAAACATTTTAAAGTGAATATTTTCTAGATTTCTTCTAACATCACGCGCTGTCTCAGACTAAGACAAGATATTAATTCGATGCGTAAAGCCAGAACAGTGTTTCTTAATTAAAATGACAGTCAACAAACATTGCAGCTCTGTTTAGAAGAAGAAAAATGAGACAGTCAACAAACATTGCAGCTCTGTTTAGAAGAAGGAAAATGAGACAGTCAACAAACATTGCAGCTCTGTTTAGAAGAAGGAAAATGAGACAGTCAACAAACATTGTAGCTCTGTTTAGAAGAAGGAAAATGAGACAGTCAACAAACATTGCAGCTCTGTTTAGAAGAAGGAAAATGAGACAGTCAACAAACATTGTAGCTCTGTTTAGAAGAAGGAAAATGAGACAGTCAACAAACATTGCAGCTCTGTTTAGAAGAAGGAAAATGAGACAGTCAACAAACATTGTAGCTCTGTTTAGAATAAGGAAAATGAGACAGTCAACAACATTGCAGCTCTGTTTAGAAGAAGGAAAATGAGACAGTCAACAAACATTGTAGCTCTGTTTAGAATAAGGAAAATGAGACAGTCAACAAACATTGCAGCTCTGTTTAGAAGAAGGAAAATGAGACAGTCAACAAACATTGTAGCTCTGTTTAGAATAAGGAAAATGAGACAGTCAACAAACATTGCAGCTCTGTTTAGAAGAAGGAAAATGAGACAGTCAACAAACATTGCAGCTCTGTTTAGAAGAAGGAAAATGAGACAGTCAACAAACATTGCAGCTCTGTTTAGAAGAAGGAAAATGAGACAGTCAACAAACATTGCAGCTCTGTTTAGAAGAAGGAAAATGAGACAGTCAACAAACATTGCAGCTCTGTTTAGAAGAAGGAAAATGAGACAGTCAACAAACATTGTAGCTCTGTTTAGAATAAGGAAAATGAGACAGTCAACAAACATTGTAGCTCTGTTTAGAATAAGGAAAATGAGACAGTCAACAAACATTGTAGCTCTGTTTAGAATAAAGAAAATTAAATCATTTTGTTTCGCATAAAGTGTTTCCCATATGTTGGTAATACTGTTCTAAATAACAGAACCGGGGCAGAAACAACCAAAGCTCTAACCAGAAAGCTTTTAGGTGCTGACGATGCAGCCCTTGTGGCTCACAGAGAGACAACTCTACAGACTCCGATCAACAGCATAAGAAGTGCATGTGATTTACTTTCACTGGCAATAATCATCAACACATGGTTCTAGGGCAAGGCGACCCCACGTATATTAGTCTATCAACCCAACATTTATCTGTCTAACAACCCCACAGTATTCCTGTTCGACAACCCCACAATATGTCTGTCTAACATTGGATGGGAGTCTGCTTGCAATCATGCTGACAATGATGACATATCTTACAACTGAGGTAGGGCAGGTAGACTAGAGTTGTCTTGGCCGAGTGGCACTTGAAAAATGTAAATTGATTTGTTAGGACGACCACTTGGGACGTCTTAGGGAAGATGAGATTTTTGACCTAATGATCCTACATGGTCAAATTTTCACGGCCTCATGTAGAATACATTGACCAAAACGAAGATGGCTGCAAGACATCGTTGACGATCTGGAAATGGATGCAACAGCAGCAGGCCATCTTGCTCACAACCGAGAGGCCTACAGGAGTGCTGTTTGGGAGGCAAAGTTCCGCAAGGGACATGCAAATGAATGAATGAATCATGTAGATTAATTTCTTAGGAAAACGAGATATTTAATCTATTGCTTCTGCACGTGACATAGCCTGTAGTGGAACAATTCTCCTGCTCTCGACCACAAAATAACAAGAACAACAAAGACTTGAAATATAGAGTTTCGCTGCGAATAGCAAATACTATGTTTTGCTTTATTGTCGGAAGGACATCCCTGAGTTCAGTTAGACAGAAACTTATTTAAAAAAGTGAGTTCAGTGATACAGAATCTTATATAAAAAGCTGCTAGACAGAATCTTATCTTATTTAAAAAAGGTTGATAATGTGAAATAGACTACTTTCCAGATTTTCTCAAATATAAAGATATCTAACTACGAAAGTACATAAATCTGAAAAATTTCTATAAATCTTCTAAACATTCACAGAAATCATCGGTATACTTCTACACACCAAGGACAGACAGCTACTGCCTATCCAGCTTAAGTTGTTTTCACGGAAGATAGCGCCAGAACCAGATGCCTGCATGTAGAGACTAGCGGTTTGTCTAGACCGAAGAGCTACATTGTTCCCTTGTGTTTTTTGTAGGAGTACATGATCTTACTAGTCCGGTGGGCCGGTATTTCTAGAATATAGAGGAAAAACACCAGTCCGGTGGGCCGGTCTTTATTGATCACAGAGGAAATGAAAAGCCCGGTGGGCCGGTATTTAAAGAACATCGAGGAAAACAGACTTGGCTTCTCACTCTTAGTCTGAGACAACAGACAACTGCAGGCTACGACCTACGAGGCTGACCAGCGTTTTTGTGAGGCTGACCAGCGTTTTTGTGAGGCTGATCAGCGTTTTTGTGAGGCTGACCAGTGTGTTTGTGAGGCTGACCAGTGTGTTTGTGAGGCTGACCAGTGTGTTTGCGATGCTTACTAATGTGTTTCTGCGGCAGCCTAGTGTTTTTCTGAGGCTGACTAGTGTGTGTCTGAGGCTTACCAGTGTGTGTGTGAGGCTGAAATGTGTGTTTGTGAAGTTTACCAGTGTGCTTTAGTGCTGTCCAGAATATTTGTGAGGCTGATCAGTGTATGTGTGAGGCAGAACAGTGTGTTTATGAAGCTGGTTAGTGTGTTTGTGGGGCCGAACAGTAAATTTTTGAGACTGACCAGTGCTATTGTGAAGCAAACTAGTGTGTTTATGAGACTGAATAATGTGTTTATGAGATTGAATAATGTGTTTATGAGATTGAATAATGTGTTTGTGAGACTGAATAATGTGTTTGTGAGACTGAATAATGTGTTTATAAGACTGAATAATGTGTTTGTGAGACTGAATAATGTGTTTATAAGACTGAATAATGTGTTTGTGAGACTGAATAATGTGTTTATGAGACTGAATAATGTGTTTGTGAGATTGAATAATGTGTTTATGAGATTGAATAATGTGTTTATGTGACTGAATAATGTGTTTATGAGATTGAATAATGTGTTTGTGAGACTTAATAATGTGTTTGTGAGACTGAATAATGTGTTTGTGAGACTGAATAATGTGTTTGTGAGACTGAATAATGTGTTTGTGAGACTAACCAGTGTGTTTGTGCAGGAGAGCAGTGTGTTTTTGAGGCTGACACCTGTGTTTGTGAGGCTGACCTGTGCGAATGGGGCTGAAAAAAATTTTTTGTGAGACTGAAAAGTGTGTTTGTAAGTCAGACCAGTGTGTTTATGAGGCTGACTAGTGTTTTTGTGAAGCTAACCCCTTTGATTGTAAGGCTTTGTGTTTGTAAGACTGCCTAATGCGTTCGTGAGGTTGCCAAAACTGATCTAAGGCTGCCTAGTGTTTTTCTGAACCTGACTAGTATGTTTGTGAGGCTGACCTGTGTGTTTGTGAGGCTGACCTGTGTGTTAGTGAGGCTGCCTAACATGTTTGTGAGGCTGACCAGTATGTTTGTGAGGCTGCCTATTTTGTTTCAGTAAAATTATAGCATGTTGAGAATTTTGAATACTGACGTTAGAGAGATTTTAGCCAAACAGTCTAACAATAAAACTTACAATGGTAACAACAGAGCAATGATAGCTAAGAGAAATAACAACTTAAAGTGATTGTATTACTGATAGCATGACTGACAATGATCTCATTAGACCAATCATAACAACACTTGCAATGATGACATTAATTATAATGAAAGCATTAACATTAATGGCAACAGTGCAGACAGTGATTATAGTACCTTGTTTTAATTCGTATCTTATATCTTGAATCTCATCTCTTGCAGCATCGAATCGTGTTTCCTGTAAGAGAAAGAATTGTATGCTAACTTCACCAAAACAAACCTTCGGTTACCCTGCTTTCTTTATATGCAGAAACTTTTCTTGAGTCTTTTTATTTGCTCATGTCTAGAAAATGTAACTTAAATTGTTAACAATGCACCAGCTCCCTCTTTCTACATAGTAACATTTGTAACTTTTATTCCTGCCACTTCCTGATGGCTAGACTAAGCAATATTGGATTCTTTACATTACTGAGATAAAACACTTTCAGATCCTGCTAGTCTAAAACAACATGTCTAACTCCTTGGTATATAGCAAATTTCTGTCTCTGAACCACATAACAAAATTTCGCTGCTTTTTATAGAACATAACATTTCTAGCTATGACCCATGGAACAAAATCTCGCTGCTTTTTATAGAACATAACATTTCTAGCTATGACCCATGGAACAAAATCTCGCTGCTTTTTATAGAACATAACATTTCTAGTTATGAACCATGGAACTCAACACTGCGAGTTTCTAGCCAAGAGTTTACTGTTGCCAGTCTTGTAACAAAACACAACTTCTTTAACTACTCTTCTTACCCATGATGTACAGCACTTTGTAACAAGAGATGTGAGTTTCTATTACTTCTCTAACAAGCCACGTGAGTTTTTAGTACTTCTCTAACAAGCCACGTGAGTTTCTAGTACTTCTCTAACAAGCCACGTGAGTTTCTAGCACTTGTAACAGGCAAATTACCAGCAACCGGTCCTATAAAATAAAAAAAAACATGCTATGAGCAAAGTGCACACCAGCCAACAAGTTCTAATGTTAATTATATAAAATTAGAGTGAAGCACAACTTCAAGACAAGTTTTTTAGTTTCATTATGTCACTTTTATAGAAATCTATCCGATGAAATGTAAAAGCTTTGTTTCAGATAGAAACTCAGAGAGGGAGAGAGAGAGACAGAGAGAGAAATAGAGAGAGAAAGAGAGAGAAAGACAAAGAGAGAGGGAGAGAGGACAGAGAGACAAGGAGAGACAAGAAGAGACAAAGAAAGAAAACGAGAGAGAAAGACAATAGAGAGAGAGAGAGAGTGGACAGAAAGACCGAATGAACGAACGAACGAATGAACATACTTTATTTTCAAAGGGTTAAGAATTGGGCACGCAGGCCCGTCTGACATTCTGCCCCGAGAGAGAGACAGGACAGGCAGAGAAAGTCAGTGAGAGAGTAAGATGAAAAAAAGGGACACACACATATACAGAGAGAGTGAGAGTATTGTATTAGTTTTCAAAGAATAACTAATCACATTTTCGAGATATTAAAAAAAAATCTCGCTGGATATCAACATCCTAGTACTTGATAACAAATTTTGATGTTTAAGAAAAGTATAAATGTCTTCCAGACATTACAAAGCTCTGCTTGGTTCTAGAGACTACAATCAGTGAAGACAAAGTTTAGCAGGATATGGTACTGAGAGAACGTTCACACAACACAGCGACATCGATGACAGAACATGCCCATCCTTAACATCATGGGGGGGGGGGGGGGGTCCCCGGACAAGTGGGCTAATAAAATAGCTGACAACCTATCCAAAGCTGGCAGCAATCAAGACATGAAACAAATCATCCAGTAAACTACCAATAGGCGAAAACTATCATGTGTAACCAGTCCAGATCTGAATGGAAGAAACAACTGAAATGCAACAACGAACCAGATGCAACACACCGTCCTCTTCTACCTAATGACAGGGCACTGCAGACTACTGAGCCACCTACATCGACTCAAAATGTCTCACACAGACGAGTTGTAGCCGTAACAGCACCAAGATGTAGCCGTAACAGCACCAAGATGTAGCCGTAACAGCACCAAGATGTAGCCGTTTATCGCTCTGTATGATGAAGCTGTATTCTTTATTTACTTACTGCTGCATGTATTCATATGACGGGTTCCACTGAGGTGGCTAGAAACATGTAACCATATGACGGGCATCACTGAGGTGGCTAGAAACATGTACCCATATGACGGGCTTCACTGAGGCGGCTAGAAACATGTACCCATATGACGGGCTTCACTGAGGTGGCTAGAAACATGTACCCATATGACGGGCTCCACTGAGGCGGCTAGAAACATGTACCCATATGACGGGCTCCACTGAGGCGGCTAGAAACATGTACCCATATGACGGGCTCCACTGAGGCGGCTACAAACATGTACCCATATGACGGGCTCCACTGAGGCGGCTAGAAACATGTACCCATATGACGGGCTCCACTGAGGTGGCTAGAAACATGTACCCATATGACGGGCTCCACTGAGGTGGCTAGAAACATGTACCCATATGACGGGCTTCACTGAGGTGGCTCGAAACATGTAACCATATGACGGGCTCCACTGAGGTGGCTAGAAACATGTACCCATATGACGGGCTCCACTGAGGTGGCTAGAAACATGTAACCATATGACGGGCTCCACTGAGGTGGCTAGAAACATGTACCCATATGACGGGCTCCACTGAGGTGGCTAGAAACAGTTATCAGATTATAATGACCTTGATGATGGTGATGGAGTTTTGCGTGGTACTCTCCTTGTTGTCAGCTTACTACACGTCCGAGGACGAAGTTTACCCTGGCTCGCATTTCCTCTCTGTGGCAAAATAGCAGCACAGAAACGAACTTAAAAGTTATAATGATTTTTATTGATACACTGGATGACGATGAGATAATGTGACAGTGGCACGAACCATTCCAAAGACACACATTCACTACGTAAACCTCAAGGCAATTACATAGAACAAGTTCCAGGCGCCTACTAATGTCCTAAGACTTCAACGCCAACGGGGTCTCCAGCTACATTCTATTCTAATGAGCTATTAACAAATAGTTACCATTTCATAGACTAACTACAACTTCCTAATCTAAATACAAATTTCAACTCTCTCTAGATCTTAAGTCCTAACCGTCATTTTTCTTCCATCTTGTCGTCTGCTAGTCCTTGTCGTCTGCTAGTCCTTGTCGTCTGCTCTTCTTCCTTTCTGTTTTTTTTCCTCTCTGCTCAAGTGCCGCACGCGGACTTTTTATTTCTATCAGAGCGTCAACCAGAGGATCGGGTTTTTTTTTTCTTTTAAAGCAAAACCAGGCCAACTTTCCACTTCTAATATACTGCTACAGTGTGTCCATGTGGCAGTGGAGTCCAGGCTCCAGAACATATCCTTTAATAGTGTCCATGTGGCAGTGGAGTCCAGACTCCAGAACATATCCTTCAACAGTGTCCATGTGGCAGTGGAGTCCAGACTCCAGAACATATCCTTCAACAGTGTCCATGTGGCAGTGGAGTCCAGGCTCAGAACATATCCTTCAACAGTGTCCATGTGGCAGTGGAGTCCAGACATCAGAACATATCCTTCAACAGTGTCCATGTGGCAGTGGAGTCCAGACTCCAGAACATATCCTTCAACAGTGTCCATGTGGCAGTGGAGTCCAGACTCCAGAACATATCCTTCAACAGTGTCCATGTGGCAGGAGTCCAGGCTCAGAACATATCCTTCAACAGTGTCCATGTGGCAGTGGAGTCCAGACATCAGAACATATCCTTCAACAGTGTCCATGTGGCAGTGGAGTCCAGACTCCAGAACATATCCTTCAACAGTGTCCATGTGGCAGTGGAGTCCAGGCTCAGAACATATCCTTCAACAGTGTCCAAACCATGCAGACCTGAGGCGTGAGACATGGCCAGAGGACACAAGCTTGGGGCAAAAGCTTTGAGGCTCCTATCAGGATCTGGAGAGGACTGCAGGTGTGAGTGTTAACATTGTTATTGTCTTTTTCTCGGTCCATAGGTGAGATAAAGTGTTAACATTTCCTTTGTCTTCTCAGTTCATAGATGAAATAAAGTGTCAACATTTTTGTCTTCTGAATCCATAGACGAGATAAAGTGTTAACATTTTTCTTGTCTTTTTGTCAGTCCATAGATGAGATAAAGTGTTAACATTTCCTTTGTCTTGTCAGTCCATAGATGAAATAAAGTATCAACATTTTTGTCTTCTGAATCCATAGACAAGATAAAGTGTTAACATTTTTCTTGTCTTTTTGTCAGTCCATAGATGAGATAAAGTGTTAACATTTCCTTTGTCTTGTCAGTCCATAGATGAAATAAAGTATCAACATTTTTGTCTTCTGAATCCATAGACGAGATAAAGTGTTAACATTTTTCTTGACCTATCGGGACACCTTAAAACACACAAAGTCACATGACGTTACTATAGTGATAGGAGATTTTAATGCCAAAGTTGGTAAAGGAAGAATTTCAGACATCGTTGGTGACTATGGACTGGGGGAGAGGAATGACAGAGGTAGTAAATTAATTGAATAGGCAAGAATACACAGCATGGTTGTAGGAAACACCTGGTTTAAACAACATCCCCGAGAACTGGCAATGTGGTGCAGCCCAGACAAAAAGACTTAACCAGATAGACTAAGTATTAATCAACAAACAATTCCGGAATGCATTACTGACAACAAAAACCATGCCAGGAGCTGACTGCAATAGTGACCACGACCCACTCTGTGGAAAAATTAGAATAAAGCTAAAGAAAGCAGACAGAAAAGTGAGAAACATCAGACTGAATACAGAACTCCTTAAAAATGACCAAGAACTGCGAGACCAATACATAGTAATTATAACAAACCGATACAATGTCTTTGAATGTAAATGCTACAGAAGAGTTCTTCAAATATTATGGAGACAAAAAAAGACGAAATATATCCATACTAAAAGAACTTAATATTGAAGAAGGCTGGCTAGTAAAGAGGATTAAATAAAGAAAAGTTAAATATTTTGGACACATTAAACGTTATGATAATTTAGAGAAGACCGTTTTGGAAGGGTACATAATGGGAAAAAGAAAGAGAGGAAGACCAAGACGAAGATGGCTGCAAGACATTGTTGATGATCTGCAAAAGGATGCATCAGCGGCAGGTCATCTTGCTCACAACCGAGAGGCCTACAGGAGTGCTGTTAGGGAGGCAAAGTTTCCCAGAGACATACAGATGAATGAAAAAATGAGATACAATGCAATAGCAAAGATAAATAATATGGAGGAACAATTCGCAATGTTAAGAGATTCTATCCACCAAACTGTTAATGAGATAATACCACCGAAAAAAGAAGCCCCTAAAAATAAACGGATGACAGACGACATCTTAGGACTGATGGACAAGAGGAGGAGCAGAAGTAAAAATAACCAAGAAAAATATAGCAAGATAAATAAAGAAATAAGACACAAAAGCAGAGAAGCAAAAGAAGTGTGGTTAAATGAACAGTGCAGACAGATAGAGGACGCTCATAATAAAGACAGCAAAAACATGCATAAACGAATTAATGAACTCACAGGCAGGAAAACAAAATATACCATAGGATGCCTGAAATCGAAAGAAGGTAAAATGTTAATGGGAAAAGAAGACATTGTGGACAGGTGGACAGAGTACATCGGTGAGCTATATGGAGGAGAAAGACCAGAATTAACATCAGATACTGAAAACTGTGGTTGACCACCAATATTTGAAGATGAAATCATAGATGCCATCAAACACATGAAGAAAGGAAAAGCTACTGGGCCTGATATTATAACAATAGAAAAAATAGAGGCATTAGAGGAGACAGGAATAAAAATATTAACCAAGTTATTGAATGACATTTACAACAGTGGTTATATTCCCAGTGACCTGATTAAATCCATGTTTATAGCACTACCAAAGACACCAGGTGCAAAGGAATGTGACGACCACCGGACTATCAGCCTCTCATGTCACATAACGAAGCTACTTCTGAGAATCATTATGAGAAGAACAAGGAAAAAGATAAAAATGGAAATAGCAGATGAACAGTTTGGATTTATTGAAGGAAAGGGAACACACAATGCCATTTATGCTTTGTGAACACTAACAGAAAGAGCTTTAGAAGTACAGAAAGATCTCTACTTATGCTTCATTGATTACACCAAGGAATTTGACAAGGTGAAACATAATGAAATTATTAAAATGCTTGAAGACGTCAATATAGACGTCAAAGATATATAAAGCATCTATACTGGCAGCAAGAAGCAGCAATTCGAGTTGAAAATAAAACTGGAAAATATCAACCTATAAAACAAGGGGTGCGACAAGGATGTGTACTATCTCCAGATATTTTTCTCTGTACAGCGAGAATATTCTAAGAACGATCATCACAGAAACAGGCATAAAAATTGGAGGATACAATATTAACAACCTTCGGTATGCTGACGACACAGTACTGATAGCTGAGAACCAACAAGACCTGCAAAATCTCTTGGATAAAGTCGCCACAGAAAGTGAACACAAAGGCCTTACTCTGAACATAAAAAAGACAGACTATGGTTATATCTAATAAACAGAATCCACCAACTTACAGTAGAAAATTAAACGGAACTATTCTAAAGCAGGTGCAGAAATTCAAATACCTTGGAGCAGTTATAACTTCAGATGGGAAATGCAGACCAGACATTAGGAACAGAATAGGTCAAGCAAAGACTACATTTCAGAGAATGAGAAACATATTAACCAACACATCTTTATCAATGAATGTTAGAAAACGGGTCCTAAAATGCTATATTGCACCTATCTTGTTATATGGAAGTGAATCATGGACAATAGGCAAGTCTGCACAAAAATCATTGGAAGCAGCAGAAATGTGGTTTATTAGAAGAATGTTGCGAATCCCCTGGACAGCAAAAATAACTAATGAAGAATGTATGAGAAGAGCTGGAGAGACAAAAAACCTTGTCAAAAAGATAAGAGAGAGACAATGTACTTTCATAGGACATGCAATGAGAAGAGGGGGCATTGAAAATATTATAACAACAGGAAAAATAGAAGGAAGAAGATCAAGAGGAAGACCAAGAGAAATGATACTGGACTGTCTGACAGGATGGTGTGAGAGGATATCACCAACTGAACTGATGGCCTGCATGAAGGATCGGGTACTCTGGAGAAGCATAATAGCCAACACCAGTCGGCAAGGCACCTGATGATGATGATGATGATGGTGATGATGATGATTTGACTCTAAATTATGTCATGTGAGTTGACTAAAAATTCAGTCGAGTGAGTTGACTGTAAAAACCTCTCGACTCGAACCTCTGATCTGTCTGTATAAATAACAGTGTCATCATCTCTGGTGTTTTCTCTAATTAGTGTTCTGACTTCAGCGTATTAAGCAGGAATATGTCCTGAACATCTTACAGAAAGAGCAAACGACAGACCGTTGTGGAACTCAGTGACGACCAATGAAAGTCTGGTTTGGGCTAGAGACAGATCTGCCTAGTGTAAAATGAACAAAGTTAGGTGGCCAAAGACAGATCTTCTATTAGCTGTGTAACATAAACAGACAAAGCCACATTAATGTTTGGTGGACCAGAGACAGATCTTCTATCCAGTGTGATATGAACAGACATTTATTCATTCATTTGCATGTCTCTTGCGGAACTTTGCCTCCCAAACAGCACTCCTGTAGGACTTTCGGTTGTGAGCAAGATGGCCTGCTGCTGATGAATCCACTTACAGATCGTCAACGATGTCTTGCAGCCATCTTCGTTTTGGTCTTCCTCTTTTTCTTTTTCCCATTATGTATCCTTCCAATACGGTCTTCTCTAAATTATCATGACTTTAATATGTCCAAAATATTTAAGTTTTCTCTGTTTAATCCTCTTTACTAGCCAGCCTTCTTCAATATTAAGCTCTTGTAGTATAAGAATAGACAAAGCCACCTTAAAGTTTAGTGCACCAGAGACAGATCTTCTGTCCAGTGTAATATAAACAGACAAAACCACCTTAAAGTTTGTTTGACCAGAGACAGATCTCCTGTCCAGTGTAATATAAAAAACAAAGTCTCCTTAATGTTTGGTGGATCAGAGACAGATCTTCTGTCCAGTGTAATATAAAGAAACAAATCCACCTTAAAGTTTGGTGGATCAGAGACAGATCTTCTGTCCAGTGTAATATAAAGAAACAAATCCACCTTAAAGTTTGGTGGTGAAGAGACGCATTCCTGTCCAAGATCTATATTCTCAGCAGAACACATCTCATGGATTACATCTTCTCCATAGCCCAGCTGTGATGTCCATCTTTTGAACCTGTTTCCTTTTCTCTTAAACATTTACAGTGTAGGTTGGTGATGACCAAAAAGATTCTCGCTGTTCAGTTGCTGTGTAAACTCACAGAGCTGCAACTACACAGGGGCCAAGATGGGCTATCATTCCTGAAGCTAAGCTCTTATTTATGAGACATCGAGTTTATTGTGAAAGAGTTAATTTATGGTTTATTGTGCAAAAGTTAGTTCATGGTTTATTGTGCAAGAGTTAGTTCATGTTTCATTGTGCAAGAGTTAATTTATGGTTTACTGTACAAAAGTTAGTTTATGTTTTATTGTGCAAGAGTTAGTTTATGTTTTATTGTGTAAGAGTTAGTTTATGTTTTATTGTGTAAGAGTTAGTTTATCTTTTATTGTGCAAGAGTTAGTTTATGTTTTATTGTGTAAGAGTTAGTTTATGTTTTATTGTATAGGAGTTAATTTATGTTTTATTGTGTAAGAGTTAGTTTATGTTTTATTTTGCAAGAGTTAGTTTATGTTTTATTGTATAGGAGTTAATTTATGTTTTATTGTGTAAGAGTTAGTTTATGTTTTATTTTGCAAGAGTTAGTTTATGTTTTATTGTGTAAGAGTTAGTTTATGTTTTATTGTGTAAGAGTTAGTTTATGTTTTATTGTGTAAGAGTTAGTTTATGTTTTATTGTGCAAGAGTTAGTTTATGTTTTATTGTGTAAGAGTTAGTTTATGTTTTATTGTATAAGAGTTAATTTATGTTTTATTGTGTAAGAGTTAGTTTATGTTTTATTTTGCAAGAGTTAGTTTATGTTTTATTGTATAGGAGTTAATTTATGTTTTATTGTGTAAGAGTTAGTTTATGTTTTATTTTGCAAGAGTTAGTTTATGTTTTATTGTGTAAGAGTTAGTTTATGTTTTATTGTGTGGGAGTTAATTTATGTTTTATTGTACAATAGTTATTAATGGTTTGTTGTGTAAGATTTAGTTTACGTTTTATTGTGCAAGAGTTAGTTTATATTTTATTGTGTAAGAGTTAGTTCATGTTTTATTGTGCAAGAGTTAGTTTATGTTTTATTGTATAATAGTTAGTTTATGTTTTATTATGTAAGAGTTATTTTATGTTTTATCATGCAAGATTTAGTTTATGGTTTATTGTGGAAGGGGTAGTTAATTTTATAAGTTAGTTTATGGTGTGTTGTGTAAGAGTTAGTTCATGGTGTATTGCTTAAGAGATAGTTTATGATATACTGTGTAAGAGTTTGTTTATGGTGTATTCTGTCAGAGTTAGTTTATGGTTTATTGTGCTAGAGATAGTTTCTGGGTTTTTTTCCTCAGCAAGTTACCGTTATTAGAGACGTTATTCCATTGTGTCTAACTGTGAATTTTACGTTATAAGAACTTTTATTGTGTTTGTAACTGACGTCTATCGTATAAGAACATTTCTTGTGTGTGGAACTGACGTCTATCTTTTAAGAACTTTTCTTGTATTTACTACTAACGTCTACCTAAAAGAACATTTCTTGTGTGTGGAACTAAGTCTATCTCATAAGAACTTTTGTGTGTGTAACTAGCGCCTACTGTATAAAAAATGTTATTGTGTTTGTAACTGACGTCTATCGCATAAGAACTTTTCTGGTGTGTGGAACTAACGTCTATCGTATATGAACTTTTCTTATATTTGTAACTGACGTCTATCCCATAAGAAGGTCTGTAGTGTTTGTAACTAACATCCGTTATATAAGAAGTTTTCTTGTGTGTGTAACTAACGTCTATCGTATAAGAACTTTTCTTGTGTGTAACTAACGTCTATGGTATAAGAACTTTTCTTACGTTTGTAACTGAAGTCTATCACGTAAGAATTTTTCTAGTCTTTGGAACTAATGTCTGTTATATAACAACTTTTCCTGTGTGTGGAACTAACGTATATCTTATAAGAGCATTTCTTGTATGTGGAAATAACGTCTATGGTATAAGAAGCGTTCTTGTATGAGGAACTAACGTCTATCATATAAGAACTTTTCTTATTTCTTCTTCATCGTCTTCTTCTTCGTTCGCTTCTACCACCAAGAATGCCCAGTGATCCTACTTAATTTACTCCTGTGGTCCTCGATAGGTTCCCATGCTCCCTCTGTGGTTCATGAAAGAACCACACGAGATCCCCGAGAGAACCACAAGATGTACTTTTCTTATGTTTGTAACTGACGTCTGTCGCATAAGAACTTTTCTAATCTTTGAAACTACCATCTGTTGTATATGAACTTTTCTTGTGTGTGGAACTAACATCTATCTTTATAAGAACTTTTCACGTGTTTGTAACTAACGTCTATCGTATAAGAACTTTTCTTGTGTGTGGAACTAACGTTTATCGTATAAGATCTTTTTACTCTGTAACTGAACTCTATGTTATAAGCGTTTTACCAGCGGATAAATGAAATATATTTTGTAAGAGCTTTGTTAGCGCGTAACTGTAATCTATGTTGTAGAAGCTTTGTTAGCGTGTAACTGTAGTCTATGTTGTTAGAGTTTTGTTAGCGCGTAACTGTAATCTATGTTGTAGAAGCTTTGTTAGCCTGTAACTGTAATCTATGTTGTAGAAGCTTTGTTAGCCTGTAACTGTAATCTATGTTGTAGAAGCTTTGTTAGCCTGTAACTGTAATCTATGTTGTAGAAGCTTTGTTAGCCTGTAACTGTAATCTATGTTGTAGAAGCTTTGTTAGCCTGTAACTGTAATCTATGTTGTTAGAGTTTTGTTAGCCTGTAACTGTAATCTATGTTGTAGAAGCTTTGTTAGCCTGTAACTGTAATCTATGTTGTTAGAGTTTTGTTAGCCTGTAACTGTAATCTATGTTGTAGAAGCTTTGTTAGCCTGTAACTGTAATCTATGTTGTAGAAGCTTTGTTAGCCTGTAACTGTAATCTATGTTGTAGAAGCTTTGTTAGCGTGTAACTGTAATCTATGTTGTTAGAGTTTTGTTAGCCTGTAACTGTAATCTATGTTGTAGAAGCTTTGTTAGCGTGTAACTGTAATCTATGTTGTAGAAGCTTTGTTAGCGTGTAACTGTAATCTATGTTGTAGAAGCTTTGTTAGCGTGTAACTGTCGTCTATGTTGTAGAAGCTTTGTTAGCGCGTAACTGTAATCTATGTTGTAGAAGCTTTGTTAGCGTGTAACTGTAATCTATGTTGTAGAAGCTTTGTTAGCGTGTAACTGTAATCTATGTTGTAGAAGCTTTGTTAGCCTGTAACTGTAATCTATGTTGTAGAAGCTTTGTTAGCGTGTAACTGTCGTCTATGTTGTAGAAGCTTTGTTAGCCTGTAACTGTAATCTATGTTGTAGAAGCTTTGTTAGCCTGTAACTGTAATCTATGTTGTAGAAGCTTTGTTAGCCTGTAACTGTAATCTATGTTGTAGAAGCTTTGTTAGCGTGTAACTGTCGTCTATGTTGTAGAAGCTTTGTTAGCGCGTAACTGTAATCTATGTTGTAGAAGCTTTGTTAGCGTGTAACTGTAATCTATGTTGTAGAAGCTTTGTTAGCGTGTACCTGTCATCTGCTTTGTGATTTTATATATGGTTTTCATGTCATTTGTAAATGCTGCTTTCTCTGCTGTTTCTGCTAAGTTGTCATAATATTGACGTTTATCTTGACGGCATGATTCCTTCACTTCTTTGTCTTTTTGTGCATAATTACTTAAAACTCGTTCTTTAAGCCGTTGTGATTTGGTGTTCAGTAATTTTTCTTGATTTCTTTTCTTTGCTCTATCTTTTCCCATGTGGTCTCGCTTATCCATTCCTCTTTTTCCTTTTCCGATATCCCAGCACCTCTTTTGCTGTTTCCTGTAGTGTTTTATTGAACTCTAATATGGACATTTCTGCTTCGTCTTGTAGGACACTGAAGCGGTTCTTAAGTATTATTGAGAATTCATTTCTTGTTTGCTGGTTTATCAGTTTTCTTGTATCAAAATGTATCTTTCTGTGTTCTCTGATTTTGGCTTTCCTTAATTTTAGTTTTATTTTTGCTACCAGAAGGTTGTGATCACTTCCTACATCTGCTCCTTTCCTTGCTCGCACATCTTGTAGTGACCGTTTCCACTTGTTGTTTATTAGTATGTGATCAATTTGGTTTTCTGTGGTTTTATCTGGTGACCTCCAAGTCACCTTATGGATGTTTTTGTGTTGGAAAATTGTCCCTCCGGTGGTCATCATGTTTTCTTCACAGAAACTGCACAGTCTTTCTCCATTTTCATTTATTTCTCCGATTCCTTCTCTTCCCATGATTCTTCTTCTATCTTCATTTCCTTCGCCTACTTTTGCATTGAAGTCGCCCAAGATGAGTAGCATATCACGCTTGGGTATTGTTTCTACTGTTGCTTGGAGGCTGTTGTAAAAATCTTCTTTTAATTCCTCTTCAGCTGCTTCTGTTGGTGCATAACAAACTATAATAGACAGCTTCGTGAATCTTGAGTTGAAGCGTGCATATAATAATCTCTCATTTATTGGGGTCCATTTCAGCAATGCTGTTGATGCTTCTTTTGTTATAATCAATGCTACTCCTCCTTCATGAAGATCTTCTTTACCTGACCATATTATTGTATCTTCTGTGTTCTTGATTTTGGCTTTCCTTAATTTTAGTTTTATTTTTGCTACCAGAAGGTTGTGATCACTTCCTACATCTGCTCCTTTCCTTGCTCGCACATCTTGTAGTGACCGTTTCCACTTGTTGTTTATTAGTATGTGATCAATTTGGTTTTCTGTGGTTTTATCTGGTGACCTCCAAGTCACCTTATGGATGTTTTGTGTTGGAAAATTGTCCTCGGTGGTCATCATGTTTTCTTCACAGAAACTGCACAGTCTTTCTCCATTTTCATTTATTTCTCCGATTCTCTTCCCATGATTCTTCTTCTATCTTCATTTCCTTCGCCTACTTTTGCATTGAAGTCGCCCAAGATGAGTAGCATATCACGCTTGGGTATTGTTTCTACTGTTGCTTGGAGGCTGTTGTAAAAATCTTCTTTTAATTCCTCTTCAGCTGCTTCTGTTGGTGCATAACAAACTATAATAGACAGCTTCGTGAATCTTGAGTTGAAGCGTGCATATAATAATCTCTCATTTATTGGGGTCCATTTCAGCAATGCTGTTGATGCTTCTTTTGTTATAATCAATGCTACTCCTCCTTCATGAAGATCTTCTTTACCTGACCATATTATTGTATCTTCTGTGTAAAAAAAACGTAAAGATAGTCCCATAGCATTTCAAATGCCGTAGGGGGTGAAGCGTTAGAGACCTCATTATGCTGGGTCATCAGCGTATGAGGTAGGGTGACCAGTTCCTTTCCTCGCTGCCTTTACTTCCCAGATTTTCTCTGGTACCCATTTTACGAGGCTGGGTCGACCTCAGGGCCGTATTGGTCGGAAAAAAAAAATCCCGCTCAGCTGGGGATTCGAACCCTCGACCATTTGGTTGCTAGACGAGTGCTCTAACCACTACGCTAGCCGGCTGTGTGCTGTGTTGTTAATTTCCTTCTGCCTTGTCCTGTCCATCTTGTTTCTTGTATTCCTAGTATGTCTAGTTTGTATCTGTGCATTTCCTTGATGGTTTGTGCTAGTTTTCCAGTCTGGTTTAGTGTTCTTACATTCCAGCTGCCTATTTGCATCTTAGCAAGCCACCTACAAACAATTAAATATTGAGTGGCAGTCACATTAGAACATTCCTAGACAAACACATAACATAAATAATTCATCGTCACATACACATACTAAGAAGTATTCATTCACATACAAAGATTCAGTTTCATACAAGCATGCACTCACTTTTACACGTGTAGTCACATAAAAACACGCTGTCACACAGAAACAATCAGTCATATACAAGCATATAGTCACATATAAACACACAGTCACATAAAGAAACGCAGTCACTTAAACATGTAGTCACATAAAAACACGCTGTCACATAGAAACAATCAGATATATTAAAGCATATAGTCACATATAAACACACAGTCACATAAAGAAACGCAGTCACTTAAACATGCAGTCACATAAAAACAATTAATCGAATATAAACATACAGTCGCATGCAAACACGCAATCACATACAAATATGTAGTCACATACAAATATATACTCACATAAAATATGAATCACATACAGTAACATATAAACATGCAGTCACATGAAAACATATAACTGTGACATCATCTAGATCTATGAGAAAGGAACATAAGAGATAGGACGTATCACGATAGCCTGGCGCAACAAAGACACTCTCATGTCACTTGTGACATGCGGAGTATATGTAAGATATGATGAATCCCAGCTTCTACAACATAGAGTAGTGTGGAGTATATGTAAGATATGATGAATCCCAGCTTCTACAACATAGAGTAGTGTGGAGTATATGTAAGATATGATGAGTCCCAGCTTCTACATCATAGATTAGTGTGGAGTATATGTAAGATATGATGAGTCATAGCTTCTACATCATAGATTAGTGTGGAGTATATGTAAGATATGATGAGTCATAGCTTCTACAACATAGAGTAGTGTGGAGTATATGTAAGATATGATGAGTCCCAGCTTCTACATCATAGATTAGTGTGGAGTATATGTAAGATATGATGAGTCATAGCTTCTACAACATAGAGTAGTGTGGAGTATATGTAAGATATGATGCGTCCCAGCTTCTACAACATAGAGTAGTGTGGAGTTTATGTAAGATATGATGACTCTCATTTTCTACAACATACAAAAGCAGAAAGTAAACATAACATTTTGATTTCCCCTCTGCTTCAGTTGTTATGTTTTAAAAACAATAACTTTTTCATCGTACTGAAAATTCGTCTATCTTTTCATATTGCTCTAGTAATTTAAATTTCATAATTCTCATCATCTGTCATCTCGTGTCTCAACTACATTATTCTGTCATCTCGTGTTTCAAATAGATGATTCTGTCATCTCGTGTCTCAAATAACTGAATTCTGTCATTTCTTGTCCCAAATACATGAATTCTGTCATCTCGTGTTTCAAATACATGAATTCTGTTATTTCGTGTCTCAAATACACTAATTCTATTATCTCATGTCTCAAATACATGAATTCTGTTATCTATTGTCTCAGATAAATGAATTCTGCCATCTCGTGTCTCCGATACATGAATTCTGCCATCTCGTGTCTCAAATACATGAATTCTGTCATCTCGTGTCTCAAATACATGAATTCTGTCATATCGTGTCTGAAATACATGAATTCCGTCAATTGTTCTAGTGTTTCTCCAACTCTATTCACGTTTTCAGATTTTTTTTTTCATGCTGATTGTGATGATGTTTGTATTTCTAATATTTATTTCCAGTCTATATTTTATGGCTCCTGTTGTTTATATTTATCACAAGATTCGGTAAGCCATCTAAATTTTCAACTGACTGTGTTATCTATGTGTGTCATGAGCTGACTGTGTTATCTAGGTGTGTCATCAGCTGACTGTGTTATCTATGTGTGTCATGAGCTGACTGTGTTATCTATCTGTGTCATCAGCTGACTATGTTATCTCTCCGTGTCACCAGCTGACTGTGTTATCTATCTGTGTCATCATCTGACTGTATTATCTATGTGTGTCATCAGCTGACTGTGTTATATATCTATGTCATCAACTGACTGTGTTATCTATGTGTGTCATCAGCTGACTGTATTATCTATCTGTGTTATCAGCTGACTGTGTTATCTATGTGTGTCATCAGCTGACTGTATTACCTATCTATGTCATCAGCTGACTGTGTTATCCATGTGTGTCATCAGCTGACTGTCTCATCTATCTGTGTCATCATCTGACTGTGTTATCTATCTGTGTCATCAGCTGATTGTGTTATCTGTATATCTTAGATTGTCTGTTCAACAGTAATTAATTAATCATCTCACTAAAACACGTAAACACAACGTCACATACAGACTCAGCCACATACAGACACATTTACTTACATACACAGTTAGGTACAGACTCAGCCACATACAGACACATTTACTTACATACAGAGTTAGGTACAGACTCAGCCACATACAGACACATTTACTTACATACACAGTTAGGTACAGACTCAGCCACATACAGACACATTTACTTACATACACAGTTAGGTACAGACTCAGCCACATACAGACACATTTACTTACATACAGAGTTAGGTACAGACTCAGCCACATACAGACACTTTACTTACATACACAGTTAGGTACAGACTCAGCCACATACAGACACATTTACTTACATACACAGTTAGGTACAGACTCAGCCACATACAGACACATTTACTTACATACAGAGTTAGGTACAGACTCAGCCACATACAGACACATTTACTTACATACACAGTTAGGTACAGACTCAGCCACATACAGACACATTTACTTACATACAGAGTTAGGTACAGACTCAGCCACATACAGACACATTTACTTACATACAGAGTTAGGTACAGACTCAGCCACATACAGACACATTTACTTACATACACAGTTAGGTACAGACTCAGCCACATACAGACACATTTACTTACATACAGAGTTAGGTACAGACTCAGCCACATACAGACACATTTACTTACATACAGAGTTAGGTACAGACTCAGTCACATACAGACACATTTACTTACATACACAGTTAGGTACAGACTCAGCCACATACAGACACATTTACTTACATACAGAGTTAGGTACAGACTCAGCCACATACAGACACATTTACTTACATACACAGTTAGGTACAGACTCAGCCACATACAGACACATTTACTTACATACACAGTTAGGTACAGACTCAGCCACATACAGACACATTTACTTACATACAGAGTTAGGTACAGACTCAGTCACATACAGACACATTTACTTACATACAGAGTTAGGTACAGACTCAGCCACATACAGACACATTTACTTACATACAGAGTTAGGTACAGACTCAGCCACATACAGACACATTTACTTACATACACAGTTAGGTACAGACTCAGCCACATACAGACACATTTACTTACATACAGAGTTAGGTACAGACTCAGCCACATACAGACACATTTACTTACATACATAGTTAGGTACAGACTCAGTCACATACAAAAAATAGTCAGACAGAGTTACATGTAGAAGGGATAGATATTGAAGAAGTCAATCACTTTACATACCTTGGCAGCTACATAGACCAGGATGGTGACACCAGAAAGGAAGTTAGAATTAGAATTACATAAGCAGCATCGATCTTCAAGAATCTTGAGAGAATATCAAATTCAAAAGTTACAAGCACACAAACCAAGTTAAGATTATTCAATCCAAATGTAATATCCATCCTCATTTATGCATGTGAAAGCTGGAAAACAACTAAAGAAATAGAAAAGAAATTAGACTCTTTTGAAAACAAATGCCTAAGGAAAATACTCGGCATCAAGTGGAATGAATTCAAGAACAATGTAGAGATAAGACAGATGACTGAACAACAACCAGTCTCATGGGTGATCAGGAAAAGGAGATGGACATATGTTGGTCACTTGATGAGAAGAAATGATCAGAGAATCCCAAAACAAGCTATCAAGTGGAACACAACAGGCCGAAGAAAAAGAGTTGGACCGCGTGAAACTCTGAAGAGGACATTATTAAGAGAGGTCAAATTAACAGGCATAAAATCCTTTGATGAGGTTGAAAGACTCTCCGAAGACAGGAAAAATTGGCGAACTACTTTGCGAGCCCTATGTGACGTTTAACGGCACGGGAAGGATATAAAATATAAGATAAGATAAGAGTTACTTACAGACTCAGACACTTACAGACAGTCATTTACACAGTTACTTCCAGACACATTTATTTACAGAGTTACGTACAGACTCAGCCACTTACAGACAGTCACTTACAGATACAGTCACTTACAGATACAATCACTTACAGATACAGTCACTTATAGATACAGTCACTTACAGACACAGTCACTTACAGACACAGTCACTTACAGACACAGTCACTTACAGATACAGCCACTTACAGACACAATTACTTACAGATACAGTCACTTACAGACATAGCCACTTACAGACACAGTCATTTACAGACATAACCACGTACAGATACAGTCACTTACAGACACAGTTACTTACATATACAGTCACTTACAGACACAGTCACTTACAGACATAGTCATTTACAGATACAGTCACTTACAGACATAGCCACTTACAGATACAGTCACTAACATGCCTGATAAACACCCATACTGGTGAATTTTGCCTAAACCGGCTCATAACAGGGGTGAATCTTGAAGGCTATGCATGTCACAGTACCTCTGCCCTAGAGGTTGGTCCCGTCCCAAACACGCCCATACTGGGATAATGCCTAAACCGGCTCAACCCAGGGGTAGCAGTCACTAGTGGCGAAGATTCGTCCTCCTGGACAAAAGCTCCATCCTGGTCACAACTAGGAAGGGTAGCGGCCACGACCGCAAAATGCTGAAGTCGGAGACACTGGACCAGGGAAGTCTAGATAGGCAACCACCTCTCACCCGGCGGGGATGTTTGCGTATCCTAATCACGCTGAGGTTTTCCAGTGAGAAAGTCCAACCCTGGACTGGATGGGCAACCACCTCTCACCCGGCGGTGATACACGGGTATCTCAAAGCACAAAACACGTCGAGGTTTTCCGGTGAGAAAGTCCAACTTTGGCCTGGGTGGGCTACCGCCTCTCACCCAGCGGGGATGCACTGATATCCTAAACACGTCGAGGTCTTCCGGTGAGAAAGTCCAACCCTAGACTAAACTGGTGCAATGAAAACCACGGTGTCACGCAATACCGCTTCCGAGACCCACCAAGAATACAGGCTAAAGCACTGTGATACTCTGAACCCCTTGTGGTCCTATCGTGGATCTCGTGTGGTCTATTTTGGACCACACAGGGGACCACGGGACCTAACGAGGACCACAGGCGTGAATTCAGTAGGTTCACAGTGCGGTTTTTGGTGGTAGAAGTGAACGAAGAAGAAGAAGAAGAAGTCACTAACAGACACAATTACTTACAGATACAGTCACTTACAGACATAGCCACTTACAGACACAGTCACTTACAGACATAGCCACTTACAGACACATTTACGTAAATACATAGTTATGTACAGACACATTCACTTACTGACACTGTCACTTACAGACAGTCACTTACAGACATAGTCACTTACAGAAACAGTCACTTACAGACATAGCCACTTACAGACATAGCCATTTACAAACATAGTCGCTTACAGACATAACCACTTACAGACACAGTCACTTACAGACATAGCCACTTACAGACACAGTCACTTACAGACATAGCCACTTACATAAACAGTCACTTACAGACATAGCCACTTACATAAACAGTCACTTACAGACATAGCCACTTACAGACATAGCCACTTACAGACACAGTCACCTACAGACATAGCCACTTACAGACACGGTCATTACAAACTGTCAATTACAGACACAGTCACTTAAATATAGTCACTTACAGACACAGTCACTTACATACACAGTCATTACAGACTGTCACTTACAGACATAGTCATTTAGATATAGTTACTTACAGATACAGTCACTTACAGACACAGTCATTTACAGACACAGTCGTTTAGATATAGTCAATTACAGACACAGTCACTTACCGACACAGTCATTTACAGATACAGTCACTAACAGACATAGTCACTTACAGACTGTCACAGACGCAGTCATTTACAGATAGTCACTTACAGACACAGTCATTTATAGACACAGTCACTTACAAACACAGTCACTTACAGACACTAGGCCACATACAAAGACGTAAATGTAACGTGACATGTCGTGTAAAGAATTCTGCTGTCTTAAGAGACGATGTCAAAAGATGCTATTATATAACTTGGATATCTGCTTCACTGTAAGTGTGGTGTTTAAACTCTCAGTGATAACCTGGGCCCGTGGTCTCACTGGACAACGAATATTTTGTTTGTGGATAAGCAAACCCTGCATTATTTGTCTGTACTGATGGCCGTGGGGAGTATGAAAAAAGGACTGATGTATTACTTTACTTTATCCTTTCTCTTGTACCGTGACGTGTCAAGGGGGAGGTGGGATGATGGAGGCAGCGGTGTGTGTGTTCTGTACGAGCGTCCTCGGTGAAGCTCACGCCGTAGTTCGTTGCTGTTTTTATCACTGAGAGTATCTGTCAGTTCCAGGCTCTTCCTCATTATATGTATTTAAGTTGTATAACCCAGAACACTTCTTACAGTAAACATGTGAAGTTTGGGTTCAGTCAGACTGAGATGAACATTTACCAGACCCGGGGAATTCCCCTGCTGCACAGGATATACGTTTTTGTTTGTACAGTCACGCGGTTTTGATGTTCACAAACCGGAGACTGTAATTCGCTCCCTGGTACAAGAGCTTAGAAAGTGTCATTTCTAATTTCAGTTCTGATGTAAGCTTAAACTGGGACAGCCAGTAACATCTTTACGGGAACACGTGTCTGGTACGGAAGGTCAAGGTCGTAGATAAAATCCTGTTTTGTTTTTTTTTTAAGGCGGATTCGATTCAGAATATTTATATATTTTGGAATCGATTCCTGATTTAGCCTAGAGAAACTTAAACTCATTCGCAAATAGAGACCTAATCACTCAGATAAATCTACGCGCTGTTAGGAAGAGAATTAATACACCTGGCAAAATGGAAATTTGTTCCGCGTTTTTTAAGGTTAAAACATCCAAAATGAGCAGAGCATCAACAAAAGTTCATTTCTTTCAGAATTTATTTCAGCCTCAAGGTTTAGTAATGTACAGAAGACTACTTTGATGTATACACTGTTAGAACGTCAAGGTAAGTTTTAGTAATGTACAGGAGACTACTTTGATGTATACACTGTTAGAACGTCAAGGTAAGGTTTAGTAATGTACAGGAGACTACTTTGATGTATACACTGTTAGTACGTCAAGGTAAGTTTTAGTGATGTACAGAAGACTACTTTGATGTATACACTGTTAGAACGTCAAGGTAAGTTTTAGTGATGTACAGGAGACTACTTTGATGTATACACTGTTAGTACGTCAACGTAAGTTTTAGTGATGTACAGGAGACTACTTTGATGTATACACTGTTAGGACGTCAACGTAAGTTTTAATGGTGTACAGGAGACTACTTTGATGTATACACTGTTAGGACGTCAAGGTAAGTTTTAGTAATGTACAGGAGACTACTTTGATGTATACACTGTTAGGACGTCAACGTAAGTTTTAGTAATGTACAGAAGACTACTTTGATGTATACACTGTTAGAACGTCAAGGTAAGTTTTAGTAATGTACAGAAGACTACTTTGATGTATACACTGTTAGGACGTCAACGTAAGTTTTAGTAATGTACAGGAGACTACTTTGATGTATACACTGCTAGGACGTCAAGGTAAGTCTGCTCACATCTGGCCGGGCTGACCAAGTGGCACAGGAGAAAACAAGATACATGAGACCTGACTGGAAACACCTAGAAGAGTACAGAGCGGAGAATGGCGACCACCAGCTTCGATGATTACAACACCTACTGGATAAGGATAAGAAACTGGTTATTACTGGCAAAATGTGGATAAAATGTCAAGAAATCACAGAAATAAGTGATGTTCATTAACCAAATGTGACTGATCAAACTGTGTTAACTTTTCGTGTATGTTACGTGTAACCTATACAAGTTACAAGACACCAAACCCACATCTTCAGTTAACATGTTTAACTATACCCCACATGATCAGTTAACATGTTTGTATGAACTATGCTCCACATCATCAATTAACTTGTTGTTAATGCACAGAAAATGAAAGGATAACAATGTCAGATAAGAATTTCTGGAGCTCACAAACTCCTCACATATTTTAAGGTTTCTCTGCTTCATCTCTTCATGTCCTCTGTTTATGTTGTCTGTATAAGTCCTCTCTTTATGTTGTCTGTATAAGTCCTCTCTTTATGTTGTCTGTGTAAGTCCTCTCTTTATGTTGTCTGTATAAGTCCTCTCTTTATGTTGTCTGTATAAGTCGTCTCTTTATGTAGTCTGTATAAGTCCTCTCTTTAAGTTGTGAGTAATGCAAAACAGTCGATGCAATGAAGCTGTTTTACTCCGCAGTACAGTGACCATCTTGACACAAACAAGCAAAATGAACACAGTGACCATCTTTACATAAACAAGCAAAATCAACACAGTGACCATCTTGACACAAACAAGCAAAATGAACACAGTGACCATCTTGACACAAACAAGCAAAATGAACACAGTGACCATCTTGACACAAACAAGCAAAATGAACACAGTGACCATCTTTACATAAACAAGCAAAATCAACACAGTGACCATCTTTACACAAACAAGCAAAATGAACACAGTGACAATCTTGACACAAAAAAGCAAAATCAATACAGCGACCATCTTGGCACAAACAAGCAAAATCAATACAGTGACCATCTTTACATAAACAAGCAAAGTCAACACAGTGACCATCTTCACACAAACAAGAAAAATCAAAACTGACCATCTTCACACAAACAAACAAAATAAATACAGTGACCATCTTGAAACAAACAAGCAAAATAAAATAAGAAGAAAATCTTCAACACATTCGAAACAATATAGCACAGACTGAGTCTAAAATCTGACACTAGGACAACAATATAACATAGACTGAGTCTGACATCTGACACTAGGACAACAATATAACAAAGACTGAGTCTAACATCAGACAATAGGAAAACAATATAACAAAGACTGATTCTGACATTTGACACTAGGACAAAAATATAACAAAGACTGTGTCTAATATCTGACATTAGGACAACAATATAAACAAGACTGAATCTGACATCTGACACTCGGACAACAATATAACATATTCTGAGTCTGACATCTGACACTAGGACAACAATATAACATATTCTGAGTCTGACATCTGACACTAGGACAACAATATAACAGAGACTGAGTCTGGCATGCACACAAGAACAACAATATAACAAAAACTGAGTCTGACATCTGACACTAGGACAACAATATAACAAAGACTAAGTCTGGCATCTGACACTAGACAACAATATAACAAAAACTGAGCCTGACATCTGACACTACGACAACAATATAGCAAAGACTGAGTCTGACATCTGACACTAGCACAACAACATAACAAAGACTGATTGTGACATCCGACACTATGACAACAATATAACAAAGACTGTGTCTGGCATCCACACTGGGACAACAATATAACAGAGACTGGGTCTGACATTTGACACTAGAATAACAATATAACAAAGACTGAGTCTGTCATCTGACACTAGGACAACAATATAACAGAGACTGAGTCTGGCATCTGACACTAGAACGACAATATAACAGAGAGTTAGTCTGACATCTGACACTAGAACGACAATATAACAAAGATTGAGTCTGACATCTGACACTAGGACAACATTATAAGAGAGAGTGATACAGCGTTGACCTAGCCAGGAGAAGTTGAAATAAGTGATTGGGGAAGAGGGGTTGCAAAGTGATGCTGTGAATAGTTTTGAAAAGTAAGATGGGGGTGGATTTAGTGGAGAGGTACTATAATGATTGAAGATAATGTTAAGTGTAGCTAAACAGCGAGTTTAACCCATGTGGCTCCAGCGCCCCATAATTTTGAATCCAGCGGTTCTCAAGCGCCAGGTGGCTTGTGTCATCTGCGTGACATTGTTTGATGGCTGTTACCAGAAAATTAGATTTGCCTCTGTGGTTAGGGCCATTGAAATGATTTGGAACTGGTTTCGAAGCATGCTGGGCGATGTCGTACATATGTTTTTGCAGGTGTTTCCCTAATCTAAGGCCAGTCTCACCAATATATGTTATCCTGCATCTTTTGCAAACGATGACATATATCACATTTTGGAACTCGCATGTGAATCCCTCATGAAGAGTGATGATAGTTTTGGGAAAGGTGATTGTTTTTGTTTCCCAGACTACAGGGCAGGTAACGCAGCGGGGGCGGTTACATTTTCTGGTGCCAACATATGTAAGGATTTGCTTCATGTGGCTGTGGACAAGGATGTCCTTAAGATTTGGCTCACGCTTGTATGCTAATAGGGCTGTATCAGAGAAAATGTTACGAGTGTCGGGGTCGAGTTGGATTATCAGCAGATGACGATAAAGGGTTTTCTTAACCATCTGACCGTGTGGGTGGAAAGGCAGTACTAACTTAACTCTGTCAAATGGAGTAACAGGCTTTTCCTGAATACTTCTTTGCGGCTCACTAGTTGGATACGGTTGAAGGCTTTACGAAGGACCTTTTCTGGGTAGTGGCGATGACGGAAAAATTCTAATAACTTGTTGGACTGATCTATAAAGTCCAAATTATCCTGACGTATGCGGCGAAGACGGAGGAGTTGGGAATATGGGATGGAGTTCTTACAGGCTTCAGGATGGGAGGAGGTGTAAAACAAATAGGTGTGGCTGTCGGTGGGCTTGTAAATTATAGGGGTGACAAGCCTGTTTGTGGCAACAGAAATGTTAATGTCTAAAAAGTTAACAGACGTGTCAGAAATTTCATAAGTGAATTTTATGTTGTTATGAGTGAGTTGGCGAATTTAATAAATTTTTTTAGCTATTCCTGTGGCATACTTGTGATTCCAATGCCATCATCGATGTACCTTTTATAGAATTCTGGAAATCTGCCAGTGTAGGTTTCTCATAATTGGACTTCCAGAAAGCCCATAAATAGACATGCATAAGTGGGACCCATTTTCGTTCCCATGGCAACACCACTGATTTGCTCGAATTATTCGCCATTGAATTCGAAGGAATTTAGGTTTAGTACTAGCCGTGTGAGTCTGATTATGTTGTCGGTGCTAGTTGTGGGGTGAAGGTCTTTGTCGATAAAATAGCAGAGTGCTAAAAGTCCATCCTCATGGGAGATAGAAGTGTTTGAATTCGTTCCACTTGATGCAGAGTATTTTCCTGAAGCATTTGTTTTCAACAGAGTCTAATATCGTATCTGCTTTCGCATGCATAAATGAGGGTGGATATTATATTTGAACTGAATAGTCTTAACTTGGTTTTTGTGCTTATAACTTTTGAATGCCATATGTTCTCAAGATACTTGAAGATTGATGCAGCTTTTGCAGTTCTAATTCTAACTTCCTTTCTGGTGTCACCATCCTGGTCTATGTAGCTGCCAAGGTATGCACATTGATTGGCTTCTTCAATATCTGTCCCTTCTATGTGTATTTTTTTCATTTTGATTAATGGGAATTTTCATTATTTTTGTTTTGTCCTTGTTAATTTCAAGTCATATTTTGCTAGCCAGTGAAGACAGGCTATCTGTTTTTTCTTTGCATGAAATTCACATTATTACTGATAAGAGTTATGTCATCAGCAAAATCAAGATCTTCTAGTTGGATCCCACGTACCCAATCAATACCTGTGTTACCTGTGCAGCATTTTTTCATTATGAAGTCTATTGGAATTCCAAAAAGCAAAGGAGACAGTATACATCCTTGTTTCACACCTGCTTCAATCTGGAACCATTCACTCATCCCTTCTTCTGTCTTGACTGCACAAACATATCCATTGTATAAGTCCTTAATGATGTTGACAGTTTTAGGTGGTATTCCATATAGACTTAAAATTCTCCATAATGAATCTCTGTGTATGCTATCAAATGGCTTTTTTAAAGTCTATGAAGTTCAGTATTAATGGTTTCTGCTTTTCAATATGTTCTTCAAGTATTATTCTTAGAGTAAAGATCTAGTCGAGACATCTTCTCCCTTTTCGAAATTCTGTCTGTTCTTCTCTCATTGCAGCATCCACTATATCTTTAAGTTTAATAAAAATGACAGCTGATACTAAGGTTACACCTCTCCAATTGTTACAGTCACTAAGGTTGCCTTTTTTTTTGTCGGTATTTTAACAATGGTTCCATTTTTCCATCTTGAAGGGACCTTTTCTTCTTTCCAAATCTTGTTAAACATTGTCTGTAATGTTTCATGTTGTCACTATTGATAGCTTTTAACATTTCAGGTACTTTTTCTCTTCACCTACATCTTTGTTGTTAGCCATTAAATTCACTGCTTTTTAAATTTCATGCAATGGTAATTTCATCTAGGTTGACATTTAGTTGTGGGACTGGTAAGTCGGTTTCAAGGTTTAACAAATATTAGGGTGTGGTCGATTAAGTATTTCTTGGAAGTGTAAAGCCCATCTTTGCCTTTGGTCTTCACATGATGTTAATAGGGTTCCAGTTTTGCTAAGGATTGGTCTTTCTTTAGATGTAATAGTACCTGTTTCTTTAGATATAATAGTACCTGTTAGCCTATTTTGTATGTTATATAAAGTTTTACTGTCTTCTGTTTTCTCTGCCTCTTTCGCCATATTGTCTCTTTTATCCCTTCTAGCTGAACGTTTTACTTTCTTGTCTATTTCTTATGCATGTTGCTTTCGCCAGATCTTTTCCAAGATCTATCTTTACATTCAACATGTCTAATTTGTCTGCTCGTCTTTCATGTATGTACTTCCTTGTGTTTTCTGATATCCATGCTTTTCTATTTGGTCTTTTCAGTCCAGCGTTTGCTTTTGCTGCTGTGATTATGGCTGTGCTGTAAGAATTCCATATTTCATCTATACCTATCTCCTCTACTTCACTGGGTGTTGTGGAATGATTGCCAAATTCCTGATTGAAATTACTGTTAGTATTCTCTTCTTGTAGGCTGTGGTTGTTTATCTTTCTGTGCATTGATTTCTTGTTTTTGCTTTTCAGTTTTATTTTTATTTTCCCTATACACATATTGTGATCACTGTTAACATCTGCCCCTCCCTCCATATGCCCTTACATCTAAAAGACATGTTCTGTATTGCTTTCTACTACAAAAATGATATATGTGGTTTCTAGTTCTATCATCTTATTGGCAGAAATGCAGATGAAACCACTGACAACAATTATTGAGGAAAGACGCTGGCGATGGTTGGGACATGTGCTCCGAATGACTGACAACTCACTACCAAAAATAGCACTAAGATGGACACCACAGGGGAGCAGAAGTAAGGGTAGACCAAAAGAGACGTGGAGAAGAACAACAGAAAGGATGTTGAGCTATAGAGGGCTCACCTGGGCAAGAGCAGAAAAAAAGGCGAAGGACAGGCATTTGTGGAAAACCCTTGCGGAAGCCCCATGTGCCCTGTGCACTTAAGGTTCAGAGAGAGAGAGTTCTATCATCTGGAGATATCCACGTTGTTTTATGTATCTCTTTGTGTGGGAATATTGTGCCTCCAATGACCATGCCCTCTGTTAGACATAATTAAATTAGTCTTTCTCCGTTCTGATTTCCCAATGTCAATTCCTTCTTTCCCCATTACTTTTTCAATTTCGGTGTTATCTTTCCCTACCTTAGCGTTGAAGTCCCCCATAGCAATTAGGATGGCGTGTTTAGGGACTTTGTTATTAATTTGTTGTAATTGGTGATAGAAATCGTCTTTCACCTCATCATCTGCATCGTTGTGGGTGCATAACATTGTATTATTGTCATTATTCCATGTCTTAGGTTGTATCGTGCTCTTATTATACGACTGTTCACTGTTTCCCATTCTACAAGGCTCTTTGCTGCTACATATGACATAATAATACCTACCCCCTCATGATATTTACCGTCGTCTCTGCCTGAATGTATTATCAACTTACCGTTTTCCGCTGATCTTTTACCTGCTTCTGGCCATCGCATTTCATTGATGCCCAGTATGTCTAGTGGTATCTCTCCATTTCTTTGATGACCTGAGTAGTTTTTGTTGGTGTTACTACCATTCTAACATTCCAGAATCCGATCTTTGACAAATGTTTGGGGCAGACGAATGAGCTCTTCGGAGTTGGCATCCCTGATGCTCGGTTGGTTTCTCTGCGAGTTTCCATAACGATATCTTTTTTCCCCATCTGAAGTTGCCTCTAGATAGGCCCAGGATAAACGTTAAAAAAACGTCCGCCATCTTGCACGTCATATCGGAAGAATAATCTACCTGCTCTAAAACAAGGACAGCCACGACAACAATCTACAATTTGAGAATCACTGTAGTAACAAATTTGCCCAAAAATGGACAACCAACGGACCTTCTACATGTTGACAAGCACTGCCAAAACTCTTCACTTACACAAACACAACGTAACTTCAACTTCCTAACTCATGCTAACTTCCTAATTCATGCAAACTTCCTATATCATGCTAACTTCCTAACTCATGTAACTTCCTAACTAATGCTAACTTCCTAACCCATGGTGACTTCCTAACCCATGCTAACTTCCTAACCCATCTTATATCCTTCCCGTGCCGTTAAACGTCACATAGGGCTCGCAAAGTAGTTCGCCAGTTTTTCCTGTCTTCGGCGAGTCTTTCAACCTCATCAAAGGATTTTATGCCTGTTAATTTGGCCTCTCTTAACAATGTCCTCTTCAGAGTTTCACGCGGTCTGCCTCTTTTTCTTTGGCCTGTTGTGTACCACTTGATAGCTTGTTTTGGGATTCTCTGACTGTGTCTTCTCATCAAGTGACCAACATATGTCCATCTCCTTTTCCTGATCACCCATGAGACTGGTTGTTGTTCAGTCATCTGTCTTATCTCTGCATTGTTCTTGAATTCATTCCGCTTGATGCCGAGTATTTTCCTTAGGCATTTGTTTTCAAAAGAGTCTAATTTCTTTTCTATTTCTTTAGTTGTTTTCCAGCTTTCGCATGCATAAATGAGGGTGGATATTACATTTTAATTGAATAATCTTAACTTGGTTTTTGTGCTTATAACTTTTGAATTCCATATGTTCTCAAGATTCTTGAAGATTGATGCTGCTTTTGCAGTTCTAATTCTAACTTCCTTTCTGGTGTCACCATCCTGGTCTATGTAGCTGCCAAGATATGCACATTGATTGACTTCTTCAACATCTGTCCCTTCAATGTGTATTTTTTCATTTTGATTAATGGGAATTTTCATTATTTTTGTTTTGTCCTTGTTAATTTCAAGTCCTATTTTGCTAGCCAGTGAAGACAGGCTATCTGTTTTTTCTTTGCATGAAATTCACATTATTACTGATAAGAGTTATGTCATCAGCAAAATCAAGATCTTCTAGTTGGGTCCCATGTACCAAGTCAATACCTGTGTTACCTGTGCAGCATTTTTTCATTATGAAGTCTATTGTAATCCCAAAAAGTAAAGGAGATAGTATACATCCTTGTTTCACACCTGTTTCAATCTGGAACCATTCACTCATCCCTTCTTCTGTCTTGACTGCACAAACATATCCATTGTATAAGTCCTTAATGATGTTGACAATTTTAGATGGTATTCCATATAGACTTAAAATTCTCCATAATGAATCTCTGTGTATGCTATCAAATGCCTTTTTAAAATCTATGAAGTTCAGTATTAATGGTTTCTGCTTTTCAATATGTTCTTCAAGTATTATTCTGAGAGTAAAGATCTGGTCGAGACAGCCTCTCCCTTTTCGAAATCCTGCTTGTTCTTCTCTCATTGCGGTATCCACTATATCTTTGAGTCTATTCAAAATGACCTTGCAAAATACTTTTGACACAACTGATATTAAGGTTACTCCTCTCCAGTTGTTACAGTCACTAAGGTTGCACTTTTTTGGTATTTTAACAATGATTCCTTTCTTCCAATTAGAAAGGATCTTTTCTTCTTTCCAAATCTTGTTAAACATTCTCTGTAGTTGTCTCATGTTGTCACTATTGATAGATTTTAGCATTTCGGCTGTTATTTCATCTTCACCTGCAGCTTTGTTGTTAGCCATTAAATTCACTGCTGTTTCAATTTCATGCAATTTAATTTCATCTAGGTTAACATTTAGTTGTGGGGCTCTGGTAAGTCAGTTTCAAGGTTTAACAATTCTTTTTGTGTGACCCATGCTAACTTCATAACCTATGCCAACTTCCTAACTCATGCTAACTTCCTAGTTCATGCTAACTTCCTAACTCATGCTAACTTCCTAGTTCATGCTAATTTCCTAACTCCTGCTAACTCAGTAAAAAAAAAAATACTACTTCTTTCTGTTAACTCTGAACTAAAACGAGACTGATCCAGAAATCTCTCTCTCCCCTCTCTATCCCCTCTCTCTCCCTCCTCCTCTCTCTCTCCCTCTCGTTTATTATTTATGTATGTAACTATTTATTGTGTCTTCATGATTATTATGCTCATTAATAAATGCTGACTGACTGTGACTGAGTGAAAGCTGTATGATGAAGGGCAGAATGTCAGACAAGTCTGCGTGCCCAATTCTTAACCCTTTGAAAATTAAGTATGTTCGTTCGTTCGTTCGTTCTCTCCCTCTCTCTCTCTCCCTCACTCTCTCTCTCCCTCTCTCTATCCCGAACTCTTTTCAAAGCTATAACTTCACGCGAAAACTCCATTTTCCTGCTAACTCACAAGGTCACACGGAAAAACTAACAAATTTTACCTTCGCCTAATTCTGTTCTAAATTCGTGCGAGCGTGAACAAAAATTGTAGAAAGTTAACCTAAACTTTTAACATCGACATTTAATATGTAATGGATACATGTCTTCTATGATCACGTGCCACAGGGGCAGACAATCCTTTCTCAAAATTTAAACTGATTAAGTCCCTTTGACTTGTGGCAAAATAAAATACGGCCGCAATTTCACTTGATTTGATTTGATTTGATTTGACTTGACTTGATTTGATTCGATTCGATTTGATTTGATATGACTTGATTTGACTTGATCTGATTTCACGTGATTTAATTTCATTTGACTTGATTTGACTTGATTTGATTTGACTTGACTTGATTTGATTTGATTTGATTTGATTTGATTTCAGTCAACCTGAATGCTCTGGGACCTAAACCGTTTCCAAATTCAGGTCCAGTTGGTGGCCTAGGTACCCCAGGCTCACCCACAGATATACTAGCCTCTCTAGGTCCTGGCCCTGGAGGACCTGGAGGACTTGGAGGACTTGGAGGACCTGGAGGACCTGGAGGACTTGGAGGACTTGGTGTCCCAGCAGTGTGTTGTAAGTAATATGTGCTGATAAGACTAAAGTAACACAGTAGTGTGTTCTCAGTAATATGTGTTGATCACACTAAAGTAACACAGTAGTGTGTTCTCAGTAATATGTGTTGATCACACTAAAGTAACACAGTAGTGTGTTCTCAGTAATATGTGTTGATCACACTAAAGTAATAGCAGTGTGTTCTCAGTAATATGTGTTGATCACACTAAAGTAACACAGTAGTATGTTCTCAGTAATATGTGTTGATCAGACACAGTAACAGCAGTGTGTTGTCAGTAATATATGCTGGTCAGATTAAAGTAACATGGCAGTGTGTTGTCAGTAATATATGCTGGTCAGATTAAAGTAACATGGCAGTGTGCTGTCAGTAATATATGTTGGTCAGATTAAAGTAACATGGCAGTGTGCTGTCAGTAATATATGTTGGTCAGATTAAAGTAACATGGCAGTGTGTTGTCAGTAATATATGCTGGTCAGATTAAAGTAACATGGCAGTGTGTTGTCAGTAATATATGCTGGTCAGATTAAAGTAACATGGCAGTGTGCTGTCAGTGATATGTGTTGGTTAGACTAAAGTAACATGGCAGTGTGCTGTCAGTAATATATGTTGGTCAGACTAAAGTAATATGGCAGTGTGTTGTCAGTAATATGTGTTGGTCAGAGTAAAGTAATATGGCAGTGTGTTGTCAGTAATATATGTTGGTCAGACTAAAGTAATATGGCAGTGTGTTGTCAGTAATATGTGCTGATAAGACTAAAGTAACACAGTAGTGTGTTCTCAGTAATATGTGTTGATCACACTAAAGTAACACAGTAGTGTGTTCTCAGTAATATGTGTTGATCACACTAAAGTAACACAGTAGTGTGTTCTCAGTAATATGTGTTGATCACACTAAAGTAATAGCAGTGTGTTCTCAGTAATATGTGTTGATCACACTAAAGTAACACAGTAGTATGTTCTCAGTAATATGTGTTGATCAGACACAGTAACAGCAGTGTGTTGTCAGTAATATATGCTGGTCAGATTAAAGTAACATGGCAGTGTGTTGTCAGTAATATATGCTGGTCAGATTAAAGTAACATGGCAGTGTGCTGTCAGTAATATATGTTGGTCAGATTAAAGTAACATGGCAGTGTGCTGTCAGTAATATATGTTGGTCAGATTAAAGTAACATGGCAGTGTGTTGTCAGTAATATATGCTGGTCAGATTAAAGTAACATGGCAGTGTGTTGTCAGTAATATATGCTGGTCAGATTAAAGTAACATGGCAGTGTGCTGTCAGTGATATGTGTTGGTTAGACTAAAGTAACATGGCAGTGTGCTGTCAGTAATATATGTTGGTCAGACTAAAGTAATATGGCAGTGTGTTGTCAGTAATATGTGTTGGTCAGAGTAAAGTAACATGGCAGTGTGTTGTCAGTAATATGTGTTGATCAGACTAAAGTAACATGGCAGTGTGTTGTCAGTAATATGTGTTGGTCATATTAAAGTAACATGGCAGTGTGCTGTCAGTAATATATGTTGGTGAGACTAAAGTAACATGGCAGTGTGTTGTCAGTAATATATGCTGGTCAGACTAAAGTAACATGGCAGTGTGTTGTCAGTAATATATGTTGGTGAGACTAAAGTAACATGGCAGTGTGTTGTCAGTAATATATGTTGGTCAGACTAAAGTAACATGGCAGTGTGTTGTCAGTAATATGTGTTGGTCAGACTAAATTAACATGGCAGTGTGTTGTCAGTAATATATGTTGGTGAGACTAAAGTAACATGGCAGTGTGTTGTCAGTAATATATGTTGGTCAGACTAAAGTAACATGGCAGTGTGCTGTCAATAATATGCGTTTGTCAGATTAAAGTAACATAGCAGTGTGTTGTCAGTAATATACGTTGGTCAGATTAAAGTAACATGGCAGTGTGCTGTCAGTAATATATGTTGGTCAGATTAAAGTAACATGGCAGTGTGTTGTCAGTAATATATATTGGTCAGATTAAAGTAACATGGCAGTGTGTTGTCAGTAATATATATTGGTCAGATTAAAGTAACATGGCAATGTGTTGTCAGTAATATATGTTGGTCAGATTAAAGTAATATGGCAGTGTCTTGTGAGTAATATATGTTGGTGAGACTAAAGTAACATTGCAGTGTGCTGTCAATAATATGTGTTGGTCAGACTAAAGTAACATTGCAGTGTGTTGTCAGTAATATATGTTGGTCAGATAAAATAACATGGCAGTGTGTTATCAGCAATATGTGTTGATCAGACTAAAGTAACATTGCAGTGTGTTGTCAGTAATATGTGTTGGTCAGATAAAATAACATGGCAGTGTGTTATCAGCAATATGTGTTGATCAGACTAAAGTAACATTGCAGTGTGTTGTCAGTGATATGTGTTGATAAGACTAAAGTAACATTGCAGTGTGTTATCAGCAATATGCGTTGATAAGACTAAAGTAACATTGCAGTGTGTTATCAGCAATATGTGTTGATAAGACTAAAGTAACATTGCAGTGTGTTATCAGCAATATGTGTTGATAAGACTAAAGTAACACCTCAGTACATTCTTAAAAGGTAAGGTGTGAGGGTAAGATAGACAGGCCTGCTGCTTACACTGAAGGTAAGGTATAAGGTTAAGGTAGACAGGCCTGCTACTTACACTGAAGGTAAGATGTGAGGGTAAGGTAGACAGATCTGCTGCTTACACTGAAGGTAAGGTGTGAGGGTAAGGTAGACAGACCTGCTACTTACACTGAAGGTATGGTGTGAGGGTAAGGTAGACAGACCTGTGGCTTACACTGAAGGTAAGGTGTGAGGGTAAGGTAGACAGACCTGCTACTTACACTGAAGGTAAGGTGAAAAGTTAAGATAGACAGACCTGCTGCTTACACTTAAGGTAAGGTGTAAGGTTAAGGTAGACAGGCCTGCTACTTACACTGAAGGTAAGATGTGAGGGTAAGGTAGACAGATCTGCTGCTTACACTGAAGGTAAGGTGTGAGGGTAAGGTAGACAGACCTGCTACTTACACTGAAGGTATGGTGTGAGGGTAAGGTAGACAGACCTGTGGCTTACACTGAAGGTAAGGTGTGAGGGTAAGGTAGACAGACCTGCTACTTACACTGAAGGTAAGGTGAAAAGTTAAGATAGACAGACCTGCTGCTTACACTTAAGGTAAGGTGTAAGGTTAAGGTAGACAGACCTGCTGCTTACACTGATGGTAAGGTGTGAGGGTATGGTAGACAGACCTGCTGCTTACACTGAAGGTAAGGTGTGAGGGTAAGGTAGACAGACCTGCTACTTACACTGAAGGTAAGGTGTGAGGGTAAGGTAGACAGACCTGTGGCTTACACTGAAGGTAATTTAGACAGACCTGTGGCTTACACTGAAGGTAAGGTAGACAGACCTGCTGCTTACACTGAAGGTAAGGTGTGAGGGTAAAGTAGACAGACCTGCTACTTACACTGAAGGTAAGGTGTGAGGGTAGGGTAGACAGACCTGCTGCTTACACTGAAGGTAAGGTGTGAGGGTAAGATAGACAGACCTGCTGCTTACACTGAAGGTAAGGTAGACAGACCTGTGGCTTACACTGAAGGTAAGGTAGACAGACCTGTGGCTTACACTGAAGGTAACGTAGACAGACCTGTGGCTTACAGTGAAGGTAAGATAGACAGACCTGTGTCTTACACTGAAGGTAAGGTGTGAGGGTAAGATAGACAGACCTGCTGCTTACACTGAAGGTAAGGTAGACAGACCTGTGGCTTACACTGAAGGTAAGGTAGACAGATCTGTGGCTTACACTAAAAGTAAGGTAGACAGACCTGTTGCTTACACTGAAGGTAAGGTAGACAGACCTGTGGCTTACACTGAAGGTAAGGTAGACAGACCTGTGGCTTACACTGAAGGTAAGGTAGACAGACCTGTGGCTTACACTGAAGGTAAGGTAGACAGACCTGTGGCTTACACTGAAGGTAAGGTAGACAGACCTGTGGCTTACACTGAAGGTAAGGTAGACAGACCTGCTGCTTACACTGAAGGTAAGGTGTGAGGGTAAGGTAGACAGACTTGCTGCTTACACTGAAGGTAAGGTGTGAGGGTAAGGTAGCCAGACCTGTGGCTTACAATGAAGCAGAATCCTGTGTCTCTCTTGTGTCGAGAGTTTTTACCTGTAGTTTATGAAGGCCAGTAGGAGGTAGGGTTGGCTGAGTGGAGAGACTTATGGCCTCTCAAACTTCAGGTGTGAGACTGAATCCTGCCCATCAGTTCATTAGGTGTTTTCCTTGTGGTATTAATTACTTTTTTAATGTTCAGCTTCTCTCTTCATTTATTTTTCTGTTTATCCAGATGTTTCTTGATGTCTTCTGTTTTTGATGAAGAATAGATCAGGTGAAAGTACACACTCTTGTCTTACACTTTGTTGTATATTCTGATACTCACCTTTGTTCACTCTTTAATTCCAGTACATAATTCTCGTACCGTATGTATTAAGTTTTGCTAGCACTTGTATCTGCATGTCTGACTCTGGCAAAAGCTTTCATGTAATCAATAAAGCACAAATAGAAATCTTTGCTTACTTCTAGAAATGTTCTGTTATAGTTCTTAATAAAAAAAAATTGCATTAGAAATTTAGGAATTTCAGTTTTACTTGGTTTACAATTTGCTTATCTTCTGGTGAACAGATGGAAGTTCATCACTTCTTCAAGTCTTATCAAGAATTAGTGTAATAGAGGAGGCTGTGTCTTCTATAAGAAGCAGCACAGACAGGCTTACACAGAAACAGGCAAGCACTGATCAGCAACTTACTGACCTGACACAGGAGCTATCCAAGCAGAAAAAACACAACATAGAGTTGAGTAGTATCGAGGAACAAGTCGAAGCTGCAAGAAAAAATTGCACTGAAATAGAGCAAAACCACAAGTCAAGGCTTAAAAGTCTGGAGAAGACTGTACAGAAACTGTCTAGAAAACAAGAGCAACTATCTACACAACAAGATGAGCTGAAGGAGGAAAGTTTTGCCTCAAAGAATGCACTAGAAGAAAAACTTGTTTGTGTTAGTGAGAGGACAGAATCTGTGAAGGAGCAAGTTGATGTATTAAACTCCGTCACTGATAGAATGGAGTCACAGCTGAGCGATGGCGTGGCAAGAGCTGAGGTGCTGGAGCGTGTCAGGAAATCTCTGAGAGAATTTGAGGACAGGCTGCTGGTCATTGAGGCTGTCAGGACATCACTGAGAGGATTTGAGGACAGGCTGCTGGTCATTGAGGGTGATGGAGGCGAGAGTATGAGAAGACTAGGAGGGCAGCTTGAGGAAGTAGAGGAAAGTGTGAGTATAAGCTCTTCATCTGTCATCTTGTCTCTCTTTTTCTCTGAGTGTGTGTGTGTGTGTGTCTGCACATATATGGGGGTACCATCATTTAACTGCTTAGCTGCTGTGTGTCCAGCAGTGTTTTATGTTTTATGTTACAGTCACAAAGAAGCTTGTATACATCATTAATGTCTTAATTATCATCATTGTCATCATCATCCTGTGCCAGTAGATATCTAGCTTGTTTCGACTCCTTGGCCAGCATACCAAACTGGATTACTTCCAACCTATCTCTTGATGTTTCAATTCCTTGGCCAGCATACCAGACTGGATTACTTCCAGCCTATCTCTTGATGTTTCGACTCCTTGGCCAGCATACCAGACTGGATTACTTCCAACCTATCTCTTGATGTTTCGACTCTTTGGCCAGCCTACCAGACTGGATTACTTCCAACCTATCTCTTGATGTTTTCACTACCACTACCATCCTCTCTCTCTCTCTCTCTCTGAACATTAAGTGCCCAGGGCACATGGGGCTTCCGCAAGGGTTTTCCACAAATGCCTGTCCTTCGCCTTTTTTTCTGCTCTTGCCCAGGTGAGCCCTCTATTGCTCAACATCCTTTCTGCTGTTCTTCTCCATGTCTCTTTTGGTCTACCCTTACTTCTGTTCCTCTGTGATGTCCATCTTAGTGCTATTTTTGGTAGTGAGTTGTCAGTCAATCGGAGCACATGTCCCAACCATCGCCAGCGTCTATCCTCAATAATTTTTGTCAGTGGCTTCATCTGCATTTCTGCCAATAAGATGTTATTTCTTATGGTGTTTGGCCAAAATATTTTTCTAATTCTTCATAAACATTTAGTCTGGAAAGAATTCAACTTGTTTTCTATGGTTTTGGTGATTTTCCAGCATTCACTTCCATAGAGTAGTACACTTAGAACATTACTCTTAAATATCCTGATTTTCATATTTATGCTTAGATTTTTTTTTTATTTCCATATAGTTTGCAGCACTGCAAAAGCCTGGTTTGCTCTAGTAAGTCTGCTGTTGATGTCCTCTGTGCTGTCTCCATTTTCTGCTACTCTACTGCCAAGGTATACAAATTCATTGACCTCCTCCACTAACTTGCTATCTACTCTGAGTACATTTCTGTTGTTCACATTTTGCTTCATTAACTTTGTCTTTCCTACGTTGATCTTTAGTCCTATGTTGTTTGCATTCTGAGTTAGCTTGTTTATTTTATCTTGCATATCTTTGTGACAGATTGATAATAGACAAATGTCATCCGCAAAGTCGAGATCCTCCAGCACTGTGTCAAGGGTTCATTGTAATCCTCTGCGTTTGTCCGATGTTGCCTCCCTCATTAACCAGTCTACTGCCAAGATAAATAATGTTGGTGACAGTACACATCCCTGCTTCACTCCTGTCTGTACCCTAAAGCTGCTGGAGGTATGTTCTCCACAGATCACTTTGCACTGAAAACCCTCATATAGGGCTTTGATTACATTTACTATCTTATGGGGGAGGCCATGCCATCTTAGGATTTTCGACAGTGCATCTCTGTTGACACTGTCAAAGGCTTTCTCAAAATCTATGAGCAATGCATATATTGTGCTATGCCACTCATTTGCCTGTTCTAATATCTGTCTAAGTACAAATATGTGATCTATGCATGATCTTCCTTTCCTAAATCCTGCCTGCTCTTTCTGAAGTTTTTCCTCAAGTGTTGGTACAATTCTGTTGATGATTATTCTACAAAGCACTTTACTGGTGAGTGACAGTAGGGTAATGCCTCTCCAGTTCCCGCAATCTCTGAGGTCACCCTTCTTTGGTAGTTTTACAATAAGCCCAGTTTTCCACTCCTCTGGGGCTTTTTCTAGATCCCAAATTTGTTGTAATGTCTGGCAAAGTTGTTTTGGTGTTTCTGTTTCTTCTGCTTTCAACATTTCAGCAGTCACTTCATCTTCACCTGGTGCCCTGTCTAATTTTAGCTTCTTTATCGCCTCTTTTACTTCATTTATTGTTATTGGTCCTGTATTGATGTTTAGTTCTGTTTTTGCTTCAGGTATGTCTATTGTTTGTGGTGCACTTTCACATCTTGTGTTGAAATTACCTGTCATCTGCTTTGTGATTTTATATATGGTTTTCATGTCATTTGCATATGCTGCTTTCTCTACTGCTTCTGCTAAGTTGTCATAGTATTGATGTTTATCTTGACGGCATGATTCCTTCACTTCTTTGTCTTTTTGTGCATAATTACTTAAAACTTGTTCTTTAAGCCGTTGTGATTTGGTGTTCAGTAATTTTTTCTTGATTTCTTTTCTTTGCTCTATCTTTTCCCATGTGGTCTTGCCTATCCATTCCTCTTTTCTCCGTTTCCGATATCCCAGCACCTCTTTTACTGTTTCCTGTAGTGTTTTATTGAACTCTAATATGGACATTTCTGCTTCGTTATGTAGGACACTGAATTGGTTCTTAAGTACTATTGAGAATTCATTTCTTGTTTGCTGGTCTTTCAGTTTTCTTGTATCAAAACGTATCTTTCTGTGTTCTCCGATTTTGGCTTTCCTTAATTTTAGTTTTATTTTTGCTACCAGAAGGTAGAAGTAGAACCACCAATACTTGAAGATGAAATCATAGATGCCATCAAACACATGAAGAAAGGAAAAGCGACTGGGCCTGATAATATAACAATAGAAGAAATAGAGGCACTAGAGGAGACATTCATTCATTTGCATGTCCCTTGCGGAACTTTGCCTCCCAAACAGCACTCCTGTAGGCCTCTCGGTTGTGAGCAAGATGGCCTGCTGCTGTTGCATCCATTTCCAGATCGTCAACAATGTCTTGCAGCCATCTTCGTCTTGGTCTTCCTCTCTTTCTTTTTCCCATTATGTATCCTTCCAATACGGTCTTCTCTAAATTATCATGACGTTTAATGTGTCCAAAATATTTAAGTTTTCTCTCTTTAATCCTCTTTACTAGCCAGCCTTCTTCAATATTAAGCTCTTGTAGTATAGATATATTTGTTCTTTTTTGTGTCCACGATATTTGGAGAACTCTTCTGTAGCATTTACATTCAAAGGCATTTATGTGTTTCTCAGCTGTTTTGTTAAGTGTCCAGGTCTCACAGGCATATGTTGCGATGGGAAAGATGCATGCCCTTAAAAATCTTATTTTTGTGGTTCTGTCTGCTCCTCTCCACAGATTCTTTATTTGTTTTACTTTCTGAAGAGCGATAGATGTCCTCCTTTTAATTTCCCTCATTGTTTCTCCATTATTAGTTAGTGGCGATCCAAGATATTCAAAACTCTCCACTTCTTCCAGTTTTTCCTCATTGATACATATTTCAGTTGCCTTGTTTGTTTTGTCAGTTGTCATCAATTTAGTTTTCTTTGCATTAAGATAGAGGTTCTGCTCTTCGCTGTTCTTGCGGACTGACATAATTAGTCTTTCCATTCCTTTTTGTGTTGTGGAAATGCAAAACAGAAATTAGGAACAGAATAGGCCAAGCAAAGACTGCATTTCAGAGAATGAGAAACATATTAGCTAACACATCTTTATCAATGAATGTTAGAAAACGAGTCCTAAAATGCTATATTGAACATGTCTTGTTATATGGAAGTGAATCATGGACAATAGGCAAGTCTGCAAAAAAATCATTGGAAGCAGCAGAAATGTGGTTTATTAGAAAAATGTTGCGAATTCCCTGGACAGCAAAAATAACTAATGAAGAATGTATGAGAAGAGCTGGAGAGACAAAAAACCTTGTCAGAAAGATAAGAGAGAGACAATGTACTTTCATAGGACATGCAATGAGAAGAGGGGGCATTGAAAATATTATAACAACAGGAAAAATAGAAGGAAGAAGATCAAGAGGAAGACCAAGAGAAATTATACTGGACAGTCTGACGGAATGGTGTGAGAGGAGATCACCAACTGAACTGATGGCCTGCATGACTGATCGGGTACTCTGGAGAAGCATAATGGCCAACGCCAGTCGGCACGGCACATGATGATGATGATGATGATGACCAGAAGGTTGTGATCACTTCCTACATCTGCTCCTTTCCTTGCTCGCACATCTTGTAGTGACCATTTCCACTTGTTGTTTATTAGTATGTGATCGATTTGGTTTTCTGTGGTTTTATCTGGTGACCTCCAAGTCACTTTATGGATGTTTTTATGTTGGAAAATAGTCCCTCCGATGGTCATCACGTTTTCTTCACAGAAACTGCACAGTCTTTCTCCATTTTCATTTATTTCTCCGATTCCTTCACTTCCCTTGATTCTTCTTCTATCTTCATTTCCCTCACCTACTTTTGCATTGAAGTTGCCCAAGATAAGTAGCATATCATGCTTGGGTATTGTTTCTACTGTGGCTTGGAGGCTGTTGTAAAAATCTTCTTTTAATTCCTCTTCAGCTCCTTCTGTTGGTGCATAACAAACTATAATAGATAGCTTCGTGAATCTTGAGTTGAACCGTGCATATAATAATCTCTCATTTATTGGGATCCATTTCAGCAATGCTCTTGGTGCTTCTTTTGTTATAATCAATGCTACTCCTCCTTCATGAAGATCTTCTTTACCTGACCATATTATTGTATCTTCTGTGTGCTGTGTTGTTAATTTCCTTTTGCCTTGTCTTGTCCATCTTGCTTCTTGTACTCCTAGTATGTCTGATTTGTATTTGTGCATTTCCTTGATGGTTTGTGCTAGTTTTCCAGTCTGGTTAAGTGTTCTTACATTCCAGCTGCCTATATGCATCTTGTGTTTAGGTTCCAGGAGGTCTGCAGTCGGGCTGGGGACTTCCAGTGTCTGGCTTTCATCCACAGCCTTCATGTGCTCAGTTTCCTGATAAGCATTTCTCCTTCCACCTGCATTTGTTTTTTCCCTTGCTTCCGTTTCTGTAGCAGTCTGATAGTTTTTTTACCAGATAGGGTTGCTGGCTCTATGCCGCACCCTCCTTAGTCGCCTTTTACGATCATGCGTGGTAGGGTACAGTGGTCCTATTCTTTACTGCCATCCTCTACTCATCTCTTTTCCTCTTTCTTTCTATCCAGTATAGTTGTTGGTGTATTTTCTTGAGGTGAGCAAAATACTTGACATATCTTGCAGAAATGCTGTTCATCTGTTTGAGATGTTCAAGTAGTTCTTTGAGTGTCTCCTTGTCTGTCCAGGAAACCTGGCAGCCACATTTTCTACAGTGTTATTGTTCTGTTTCCTGGTTGAAAGCCAGTCTCAACAACCACATGGTTGGCACACATAACAGCGGTCAACAAGCTGAAGTCAAGAGGATGTGATGCCACATGAATGCATTGATCCATGTGTCATGATAAAATCTATGTTTTTCATGTATGAGGCATTTGTTGTGTTTGTTGTATATAACGTTAATGTATTTGTTGTATGAAACATTAACATATTTGTTATATGAAACATTAATGTATTGTTGTATTAAACATTAATGTATTTGTTGTATGAAACATTAATGTATTTGTTGTGTTAAACATTAATGTATTTGTTGTATAAAACATGAATGTATTTGCTGTATGAAACATTAGATACAGTCAGTAAGAAGCTTGTATATCTTCAGCTCCCCTATTTTTTTTTTCTCTTTCCCTTTCTTTCCTTTTCTGAACTTTCTGCCTTTTGATGAACTGTGCTACAAACACCATCATCTACCACATTTCACATACATGTGACTTTTTTTTTTCACCCCTCCAATTCTGTACCATGTGTTATTATTAGCACACAGTAATCAGCTATAACATATCACTGTTTACCTGGCAATATTACGTGTTACATAACATCACTGTTTATCTGGCAATATAGCATGTAATGTAACATCACTGTTTACTTGGCAATATAATGTGTAACATAACATCACTGTTTACTTGGCAATATAATGTGTAACATAACATCACTGTTTACTTGGCAATATAATGTGTAACATAACATCACTGTTTACTTGGCAATATAATGTGTAACATAACATCACTGTTTACTTGGCAATATAATGTGTAACATAACATCACTGTTTACTTGGCAATCTTCAGTACAAAGTCTTGTGCCAGATGTTGAGCAGCAAACTACAACCTCTTGATCAGTTGAGAAGTATCCTGAACAAACAAGCCCAGACTCGTGGTGTGAATGTGAACAAGGTAAAGCTTGTGTCATTGTGAAGTATTACTGTAGCTACCTACTACTGATTTGTGAAGTATCATGGTAGCCAGCTGCAGTGATTTATGAAATATTTCAACAGCTACCTGCCACTGATTGTGAAGTATTATGGTAGCCAGCTGCAGTGATTTGTGAAATATTTCAACAGCTACCTGCCACTGATTGTGAAGTATTATGGTAGCCAGCTGCAGTGATTTGTGAAATATTTCAACAGCTACCTGCCACTGATTGTGAAGTATTGTGAGATCAGTGCAGACATCTGAAACCTGTTGTATGAAGTGAAGAAAGTTACTTTTTAAAAATTAATGTATGATTGTCTTTTAGTTCATAATTTTATTAATGTATGATTGTCTTTTAGTTCATAATTTTATTAATGTATGATTGTCTTTTAGTTCATAATTTTATTAGTGTATGATTGTTTGTTAGTTCATGATTTGATTAATGTATGATTGTTTGTTAGTTGATGATTTGATTAATGTATGATTGTTTGTTAGTTCATAATTTTATTAGTGTATGATGGTTTGTTAGTTCATGATTTGATTAATGTATGATTGTTTGTTAGTTGATGATTTCATTAAATCTTGGACTCCATGTAATAAATTTCTCTAGTTTTTCTCACTTATCAGTACAGATGTAAGAAATGCTATAATGTAAGATATACACACCAGCAAAAAGGATGTAAGATACATGATTTTTCTTTTCTTTTTTATTTTTCATGTTGTCCATGAATCAGTTTTGTCAAAATATTGATTGTTTTGCTGCTTGTTCTCAGTTGTTTTCCTATTTTTGATCAAATCCTGCCATGACATCATGCACTTTATCTAAGTTGACTTTATTTCCTTACAGAATCCCAGCCTTTGAAAACAAGTTTTGGATTCACTGCCCTGAATCTGTTAACAGATCACAGTATTGTTGAATCACTTATAACAGCTTATGTGAAAGTGTCTAGCAACACCGGTGACTGCTTTAACAAAAGCACTGGCATATTCACCGCTTCTCAGGCAGGTCTGTATGTGGCCTGTATCTCCACGAGTTTGACAGAGAGTGATGTTCTGCAGGTTGCTGTCAGACATGCCAAAGCTGGCTCAAAGGCTAGCCAGAACATAGGTGTCTCTGTGTGTGAGTGTGTGGTGGAAGCTAAGTGCACTACAGCTTGTGGTGTTGGTGTGGTGGAGATGAAGGCTGGTGATATCTTGTTTTCCTGTGTGTACCAGAATGATAATGGGAAGATAGAGAAAATTGTCCGTTTTACTTGTTTTAGACTGGGATAATAACTGATTATGTTTTAGATTGGGATGATAACTGGAAAAGCCCAAATAATAACATGTGTAACCAGACAGATTACATTATGATCAACAGAAGATTCAGGAACTCACTAATATCCATGAAAACAAGACCATAACAACTGTAACAACTTAAGATATGCAGACGACACAGTTCTGATTGCTGAAAGTGAAGGGGAGCTAAAGGCCCTTCTGGACATCGTGGTTCGTGAAAGTAAAAGTAAAGGTCTCAGTCTGAATAAAAAGAAGACTGAAGTGATGGTCATCTCAAATTATAACTGATGGGAAATGTCACAATGAAATGAAAAGCAGATGTGCTCAGGCCAAGTCAGCATTCCAGACAATGAGACACATCTTGTTCAACAGATCCATATCAATGGAAACAAGATTCCGAGCACGTAAATGTTACATCGAGCCAATTTTGCTTTATGGATGTGAAGCATGGTCCATGAATAAGAGAGTACAGCAAGAAGTGGAGGCCATGGAAATGTGGTTCACAAGGAGGATTTTGAAGGTATCATGGATAGGTAAGAAAACCAACGAAGAAGTCTTAGGCAAATTACAGCAAAGATCAGAGACAAGTGAGATTTGTAGGACATTTCCTGAGAAGAGGAAAATTGGAACACATTGTGGCAACTGGAAAAATTGAGGGAAGAAGAGACAGAGGAAGACAGAGAGAGAAGTTACTGGATGGTCTGTCAGTGTGGCTAGGAAGAAAGCCACTGGTGGATCTCATAATCAAGTCTAAAGACAGGGAATTTTGGCGAGAAATTATCGTCTACGCCACGCGGCACGGCACTTGATTGATTGATTGATAACTGATTATGTTTTAGATGGGGGGGGGGGGGAAATAACTGATTATGTTTTAGATGGGGGGGGGGGGGAATAACTGATTATGTTTTAGATGGGGTGGGGGATGGGGGAATAACTGATTATGTTTTAGATGGGGGGGGGGAATAACTGATTATGTTTTAGATGGGGGGGGGGAATAACTGATTATGTTTTAGATTGGGGGGGGGGAATAACTGATTATGTTTTAAATGGGGGGGGGGGAAATAACTGATTATGTTTTAGAATTTGATAATAACTGATTATGTTTTAGAATGGGATGATAACTGATTATGTTTTAGATTGAGATGATAACTGATTATGTTTTAGATTGGAGGGATAACTGATTATGTTTTAGACTGGGATGATAAAAGATTGTTTATGTTTTAGATTGGGATGCTAACATTTTAGATTGGGGGAATAACTGATTATGTTTTAGACTGGGATAATAACTGGTTGTTTATGTTTTAGATTGGGGGAGGGATAACTGATTATGTTTTAGATTGGGGGGAATAACTGATTATTTATGTTTTAGATGGAATGATAACTGATTATGTTTTAGATTAGGATGATAGCTGGTTGTTTATGTTTTAGACTGGAATGATAACTGATTGTTTACATTTTGGATTGGAATCATAACTGATTGTTTATTTCTTAGATTGGATGATAACTGTTTATGTTTTAGATTGGATGATAACTGATTGTTTATGTTTTAAATTGTAATAATGATATACGAGGGCTGTTCACAAAGTTCCAGGGCTGAATTTTTTTGACTAAATGAGTAGATTTACTGATGTCTTGGTCTAGTCTCCTTGTGACTGTGATACTTATTTCAGCAATTCTGCCATTTATGGAAGCACCTCTGGAAGTTATTTTATGAGATAACCCACATTTGTCTTATTGCGTTTGTTTGAATCTCTTCAACTTTATTGAATCGGCAACCCATCAGTGTTTTTTTTCAGATATGGGAACAAGAAGTTGAAAGGAGCAAGATCAGGTGAGCATGGAGGGTGTGGAAGCAATGAAATGTGATGTTTCACCAAAGATTCATTTGTTATGACAGGCATGTCTGCAGGGGCATTGTCATGGTGAAGGATCCAATTGCTGGTGCATATCCTTTCAGAACAGTATCTGTACAGAGCATTGTAGAGGCATTGTTGGACTTCTGTGTAGAATTCTGTATTTAGTGTCTGCCGTCTAGGGACATATTCATGATTAATTAGTCCATCAGTGTCAGAGAGCACAGCCAACACGGTCTTGACATTGGATATCACCTGCCTCACCTTCTTTAGTCAAAGAGACGATGACATCTCCATTGGGATGACATTAGCTTTATTTCAAAGTCATACCAGCTTTCATCATCAGTGATTATTGATGACATGAACTTGGGATTGTTTTGGACTTGCTGACGGAGATCAGTACATGATCTTCCTTTTGCTCCGCAGTCAGGAGATGGGGGTTGGGTTTCATTGATACATGTCACATACCCAAATCTTCACTAAGGGTTTTATGGCAAGTAGCAACTGCTGTCCCTACATCCTCTGCTACCTCTCTCACTGTTAGTTGTCAGTGTGAATGATTTCTTGTGCACGTGCCGTGCTCTCATCAGTGTGAATGATTTCTTGTGCATGTGCCGTGCTCTCATCAGTGTGAATGATTTCTTGTGCCTGTGCCGTGCTCTCATCAGTGTGAATGATTTCTTGTGCATGTGCCGTGCTCTCATCAGTGTGAATGATTTCTTGTGCATGTGCCGTGCTCTCATCAGTGTGAATGATTTCTTGCGCATGTGCCGTGCTCTCATCAGTGTGAATGATTTCTTGTGCATGTGTCATGCTCTCATTAGTGTGAGATGGATGGTCTGCCAGAGTGGTGCTCATCTTCAAATGATAAGCATCCACTTTAGGAATAGAAAAAGCACTCAGATGTCTTCAATCAACTTTGGCAGGACTCACCAAAAGCTGATTGTAGCACTTCATAAGTTTCAGCACCAGTTTTTCCATGGTGAATGCAGAAATCAATGCACACACATTGTTGAATTTTCTTGTCCGTGCTGAAATGCACCATAACCTGTGGGTGTGCGTTCACTTGGAGACTTTTGCAGTGAAAATGACTGAAGATAATGAGTTCAGATTTCACATGTGCACTCAGGAATGGTTACTACAACTCATGTCTTGACACCACTTTGCTGCATTTTATAGCTTTTGAGAAAAAAAGTTTAGTCCCGGAACTTTGTGAACAGCCCTGGTATATCAGTGAAGTCATGTTTAGCACTAGAACTCACATACAAACTTACTTGCATTAGACTGACAGTTACAGCCACCTTCTCTTCATATCATGTTTTTGTTGACATATAAAATATATTGAGTGTTTTGATCATTTCCAACAAAATGTCCAGCACAGAGTTGATGTACATTCGTGTTTATGTTTTGTGTCAACATCAGATATAAAACTGCAGCTTTTTTTTTGGTGTAAGCAGACTCTTGTGTGTCAAGATGTACAGACTGTTAGTTTACGGTGTTCTCTTGAGAATTAGTTGTTACTGTTACATTTGCTTGTTGATACTAGATTCCTACATATAACAGGGATCCACATATGTGTGTTTTATCATCATCCTGTGTCATATCCACCCAAAGTCTCGTACTGAACAACAATTACAAATGTTTATTTCCATTTGTTCTTGCTGTTTGAAAGTTCCAGAAAATAGGTCCCAAAATACTACATTAAACATATTCTTTAGTGCTAAATTAAACAACTGAACATATCTTTTGTGCTAAAATACTACATTAAAAATATCTTTAATACAGCCTCCAGCTACAGGCCAATCAGTCTCACTAGCTGCCTATGTAAAATGATGGAATGCATCATTGACCTGAAGCTAAAATGGTACCTAGAAAGTGAAAACCTCACCCCATAACAAGCAGGATTTAGGCAGTACTACAGTAGAGAAGATCAAGTGACCTATCTCTCTCAAGAGATTGAGGATGCATTCCAAGAGAAAAACCTTGTACTAGCAGCATGGATAGACCTGAGGAAAGCCTTTGATAAAGTATGGAAAAAAGGTCTGCTGTGGAAACTAAGAAACTGCAATGTGAATGGAAGACTGTACAACTGAATAAAGTCCTATTTACACAATAGAAGAGCTAGAGTAGTAATGGATGGACACAAAAGCCAGAAAGTACTTCTGCGACATGGTGTACCACAAGGAAGAGTCCTTTCACCTACACTATTCCTGGTATTCATTAATGACCTGGTCAAGGAACTTCCCTATGGAATCAAAGCGGCACTGTATGCAGATGATCTGGTCATGTGGTGTACAGATGAATATGCGACAGTTGCTACACAGAGACTCCAAAGAGCAGCAGACATCTTGACATCATGGACAAAGAAATGGTGTGTAAGTATCAACACAGAGAAATCAAGTACCACTTTGTTCACTCTCTCATCTAAACAGAAAGCAGGTAAGATCTTTGTAAATGAAATATCTTTAAGGATGGACAACAAACCCACTTACTTAGGAGTGACTCTTGACTCAAAACTGACCTGGAAGCCAGAAGAAAACTAGCCATATTAAGAAAATTGAGTGGAACCACATGGGGAGCTAGTGAAAGAATCCTCAAGAATGTATATCAGCAGAGTATTCTACCACATTTAGAATATGGCTCAACATCTTGGTGCACAGATCAAACACTACGCTGCATAATCTAGACAAGGTTCAAAATCAGTCACTACGGATTATCACATGTGCCATGAGGTCCACACCAGTAGTAGAAATGCAGAAAATAGTTGTTGTTCAAGCGCTAAAAGAACGTAGAGACACAAAGGTCATGACTTTGGGAGAGAAATTCCTCAGCTCTGTAAGCCATCCCCTGAAGGAGAGATTCAATAACTTGGCACTAAGATGGCTTAAAAAAAGCATCTTCATTCATCAGGCCAAGCGTATGCGTAAGCTGATACCTGACCATCCAACTGTAGTTGCTACATTATTATTTGTACCAGAGCATATACCATGGAAAGAAGCAGATTATAACTATTCAAACTGAAGTGAAAGGTATGCAGAATGGTGAGATGCAAAGCAGTCTTGTAAGATCAACGCCACACTTAGTTTACTAGATGACAAATATCTATGTGACACCTGGATACATCTGTATACAGATGGATCTGCACACAATGCCATAAAGCAGGAGCACATATTGAATATCCAAACAACACCACTGACAAGATTTCCATACCCACTGGAAAATACTGCAACAACTATGATGCAGAAGTTAGGGCAATTATTGCCACAGTTGAAAAACTACAAAATTACTGCAGTTTAAAAATAACTCCAGAATCGATACATGTCCTGTAATATTTCTCACGGATGCAAGATCGGTACTGGAAGCTCTTCAGTGCAACAAACTACCAGACTTTAAAGATTCCTTGTCAAAAATTGGCTCACAACACAGAGTCACCTTGCAGTGGATTACATCCCACTGTAGGATACCAGGCAATGAGAAAGCTGACCATCCGGCCAAAGAGGGCACTGAAATGGAGCAACTAGACATACCAATCACCTATAATCAGAATAAAAGCATGAAAAAACCTACAGGAAGCCACAAACACCATCACATGATGACTATCACATTGCTAAATAGAAAGGAACAAGTCACCATTTTCTGTCTCCAAACAGAACACAGCCGACTCCGAAGTCATATGTATACAAAGTTTAAGGTTGGTACTGCTATAATAGGATCTTGGTGGTCTTGTTCCTGTCTGTACTGTTGGTGTGTACAGTGTGTTAATGGGGTTTTACTTAGGCCATATCGTATCGTAGTGATCACGTTACACACGTGAATAACAGGGTAGGCTTTCATCTTGATCTTCGTAAGTTGAGGTTACTGGACTAGTTATACACAGAATTCCAGCTCTCACTCTCACCTGCTGGATTAGTTAAATACTGTTCCAGACATACTTCTCATCCAGGCTCTTCAAAACCTCACGTTGACGACAACTGGTACAGATAGTCAAGTAAATCCTGGGTAACGGTGACTTGGAACATTTATTGATGGAAGGATGATAATGTTGATGAAAATAACATTAAATCTGACTGCCGGCTGGTTATCCCTGCCATGTGGCCAGTCCATTCATACGTACAACTGCAGTACAACTATAACGTTCATATGTTCCATGAAGACATCACACCGCACAAAAAATGTCCACAAAGTTACACGTTCAAACCAAAACTTGACCCCATGCACTCAGCCTTGCCCCCACAATTTCCTGTCACGGGTTTTGCAGCCCCCGTGACCTTTTCGAAGGATCTCAACAGGAGAAAATTCAAAAAGAAAAACCCATAATAATGCCCTCACTATCAAGCCAACAGTTGTTACATGAATAAACTATTACTCTTTGTATATGTGTCCAAGTGCCCCAAACTGTGGAACATATCCTCCAAAACTGCACCAACTACGAGACACTGAGAAGTAATTACTGGCCCAGTGAAACCACCAAAGAAGATAAGCTCTACGGTTCCATACATGAACTACAAAAAACAGTGAAATTTATCCAAGAGACAGGACTGCAGATATAGACATATAGATATAGATGCAGAAATGCGTACAAAGAGAAAGATATATTTTGTAAAATAATTCATATAATACATATCTTTTGTGCTAAAATAATACATTAAATATATATCTTTTGTGCTAAAATAATACATATACATATCTTTTGTGCTAAAATAATACATTAAATACATATCTTTTGTGCTAAAATAATACATTAAATACATATATTTTGTGCTAAAATAATACACTAAACATATATTTTGTGCTTAAATAATACATTAAACATATATTTTGTGCTAAAATAATACACTAAACATATATTTTGTGCTGAAATAATACATTAAACATATATTTTGTGCTCAAAATAATACATTAAACATATATTTTGTGCTTAAATAATACATTAAATACATATCTTATGCATTGATGATAAATAAGAAACTGATGAATAGTTGAGGTGCGGTGATTTCTTGAACAGAAATGTTGATTTTTCTGAGAGAGAGCTGAGAGGAAAAGTCTACAAGACAGAGACAGCTCAGACTTGGAACAGGAGGGAAAACTTTCAAACATTTAAACAAACCGGGGGGTGGGGGGAAGGATCATGTTAAAATCAGACAGTTCAGAGACTCTGGGATAGATGGAGATTTTGATATGCATGACTCCACTGTTCATGTTCTGAGCTTTCAACAAGTTCCATTCCGGCGCGGGGGGGGGGGGGGGGGGGGTGGTGTGTGTGTGTGAGTGAGTGAGCGAGTGAATGAGCAGCTATACGGAGTACGGTTTCTGTATATACAAGACACTGATCAACCACTGTAGACATATAATGTTGTAACGCACACAACAAAGTAGCTTCCAATTCTTATTATGAACCATTGTATGTCACTTGAATTTTAAATATATAGTCTTTACAAGAGTTGTTGGTAACTACTCGTATGTTGTATGTAAGTTGTATGTTTGTAACTCAGGGACAGCCTGTACTTGTAAGCACAAGGTAATCATGCTATTCCAAATAACACTTTACATTGATATCAATATGTATATAGTATCTTTTTGAAACATATTTTAAATTTTGAATGTTTTAAGTGTGTGAGGGGTGATTGATAAGTTCTCGGCATAAGGTACAATGGATTATTTGTGGACAACTTTTTTGGGACATTTGCAACCACTGAGCTCCTTTTTGAGTTTGGTAAACAAGTAATAGTCCAAAGGGGCCAAATCTGGGGAATAAGGAGGATGTTCAAGAAGCTGGAAGCCGTGCTCATGGATGGCAACCATTGCCACCACCGACTTGTGAACTGGAGCATTGTCTTGATGAAAGATGACTCCCCTCGTCAATTTCCCTTGATGCTTTTCCTTCAGTTTGACCTGCAGTTGCTTCACAAGATTAGCGTAATAGGTCCCGGTCACCGTTCTGCCCTTTTGAAGATAGTCTACCAATAGCACACCTTCTGAATCACAAAAGATGGAAGCCATCACTTTGCCTGAAGACAGAACCACCCTTGCTTTCTTTGGAGGTAGAGATCCATGATGTTTCTACTGCTTTGACTGTTCTATGATTTCTGGTTGAAAATGATGAACCCAAGTCTCATCCATAGTCACAAATTGCTGAAGAAACTTTTCAAGATCTGCAGAAAAATGACCAAGATTGTCTCTTGATACATTGAGACACTGTTATTTGTAATCAGCTCCAAGAAGTTTTGGGACCTTTCGAGCAGAGACCTTTGTCGTTTGAAGGTCATTGTGAATAATGGCATAAACACATTCCTGTTAGATGCCAAACTCAGTAGCAATGTACCACTCAGTTAGTCGTCGATCCTTCATTATCATGCCATGGATTCCGCTGGTGGCTTCATCGGTGGTTACCGTTCTTGGTCTTCCTGGACAGGGATCATCTTCCAAACTCTCCCTTCCATGTTTGAACTGAGCTGCCCATTTCCTCACTGTGTTGTAAGAAGAGGCACTCTCCCCTACGAGTCTCCACCATATCCTCATGGATTTCCTTTGATGATAAGCCCTTGATGCAGAGGTGGCAAATGACTGCTCGATGAGAAATTTTATCAATTTTCTCAATTTCTGCCACCCCCTTACCACCTCAGTAGCCTGTAAAAAAAAAATTGGTTGCAGTTAATTTCTTGAAACTTGGTTTTTAATCTTACATTAACATGATCTACAAATGCACGTAATATCAACTGTATGTTTCAAGTATACTGTCAGAGGTGTATACCTTATGCTGAGAACTTATCAATCACCCCTCGTATGTTGATTTGATCCTGTCTTTTCTGGACATTTTCTGTGGTCTTTGTGTTGGCAGCCCTTAGTAAGCAGGGCATGACAATCCAACACAGCAGCTTGCTTAACATGCAGATGGCTATATATGTGACAAATGGCCACATCAACAACTAAGTAACATAGGGTGCATGCTGTCAGAGGTGCATGCTGTCAGAGGTGCATACTGTCAGAGGTGCATACTGTCAGGGGTGCATGCTGTCAGGGGTGCATGATGTCAGAAGTGCATACTGTCAGAGGTGCATGCTGTCAGGGGTTTATACTGTCAGAGATGCATACTGTCAGAGGTGCATACTGTCAAGGGTGTATACTGTCGAGGTTTATACTGTCAGAGGTTTATACTGTCAGGGGTGCATACTGTCAGAGGTTTATACTGTCAGAGGTGCATGCTGTCAGGGGTTTATACTGTCAGAGGTTTATACTGTCAGAGATGCATACTGTCAGGGGTGCATATTGTCAGGGGTGCATACTGTCAGAGGTTTATACTGTCAGAGATGCATACTGTCAGGGGTGCATATTGTCAGGGGTGCATACTTTCAGGGGTTTATGCTGTCAGAGATGCATACTGTCAGAGATGCATACTGTCAGGGGTGCATATTGTCAGGGGTTTATACTGTCAGGGGTGCATATTGTCAGGGGTGCATACTGTCAGGGGTTTATACCGTCAGAGGTGCATACTGTCAGAGGTGCATATTGTCAGGGGTTTATACTGTCAGAGGTGCATACTGTCAGGGGTGCATATTGTCAGGGGTTTATACTGTCAGGGGTGCATACTGTCAGGGGTTTATACTGTCAGGGGTTTATACTGTCAGAGGTGCATACTGTTGCCTTGCTTATTTAACTTGTATACTGAAAATATAATGAAGAATGTTATGATTCCATAACAATTGGAGGTTATGAAATAGCAGAGATTAGATATGCTGATGACACAGTATTACTGTCTAGAACACCTGCTTTCATAAAACTGAACCATACACCCCCATCTGACTTTACTTTGCTGGTGACTGTTAGTGAGCAATACAAATATTGTAGCACTACATATCAAATGTAAGAAATACTAATTGTAATCAGAGACTGGCATCACTCTGGGCATTCCCATACTTGCTCCGCCTTCCATTCCAACATCCACTGAAGTGTGCGCCTGCTGATGGAGCCAGTCACACGCAGGTTGTGGGTAGCTCGCGCTAAACCACTTCTTTTGGGAAAAAAACATCCACTTCCCCTCTCCTCCAAAATTCAGTGATGCCCTGTGAGCAGTCAACCAACCAGGAAACTGCTTCTGGTGTAGCCTCCACCCCCATTCTCATGCTCCAAGTGCTGGTTGCATAGTCATGAGAAATAAATACTTGTGTTTAACCCTTGAGGAATACTGGAATAGAGTTACGTTATTGTATTCACCCTGTAGATAATCCAGAACAAGCTCTAATACTTTTGTTAAAATTGTGTGCTTAGATCAGATCAGACTATTTATTTCTGTCTAACTCCATAGATAGATAGGGAAAAACACATGCACTTCTGTTTCTGTTTGTACATAATCTCTGTATTCATTTTAACCCTGTACATAGATCAGAATAAACCATATGTACTTCTATTTAACCCTGTAGATAGATCAGAACAAACCATAAGTACTTCTTAAATTAACTCTGTACATAGTTCAGAACAAACCATAAATACTTCTATTTAACCCTGTACATAGATCAGAATAAACCATATGTACTTCTATTTAACCCTGTACATAGATCAGAACAAACCATAAGTATTTCTTAAATTAACTCTGTACATAGATCAGAACAAACCATAAGTACTTCTGTTTAACCCTGTACATAGATCAGAATAAACCATAAATACTTTTTTTTAACCCTGTAGATAGATCAGAACAAACCATAAGTACTTCTTATAATTAACCATGTAGATAGATCAGAACAAACCATAAATACTTCTATCTGACCCTGTACATAGATCAGAATAAACCGTAAGTACTTCTGTTTAATCCTGTAGATAGATCAGAACAAACCATAAGTCATTCATTCATTTCCATGTCCCTTGCAGAACTTTGCCTCCCAAACAACACTCCTGTAGGCCTCTCGGTTGTGAGCAAGATGGCCTGCTGCTGCTGCGTCCATCTGCAGATCGTCAAAGATTTCTTGCAGCCATCTTCGTTTTGGTCTTCCTCTTTTTCTTTTTCCCATTATGTAACCTTCCAAAATGGTCTTCTCTAAATTATCATGACGTTTAATGTGTCCAAAATATTTAAGTTTTCTCTCTTTAATCCTCTTTACTAGCCAGCCTTCTTCAATATTAAGCTCTTGTAGTATAGATATATTTGTTCTTTTTTGTGTCCACGATATTTGGAGAACTCTTCTGTAGCATTTACATTCAAAGGCATTTATGTGTTTCTCAGCTGTTTTGTTAAGTGTCCAGATCTCACAGGCATATGTTGTGATGGGAAAGATGCATGCCCTTAAAAATCTTATTTTTGTGGTTCTGTCTGCTCCTCTCCACAGATTCTTTGTTTAAACAAACCCTCTTAAGACGCCTCCTTACCTCCGTCAGTCTACGGGACACCCTTGGGCAAGGTGGAGTACCCGTATAGCCACCCCGATCAGGGTGACGTGAAGCCATGGGAGCAGATGGTGGATGGAATGGAAGAGCAGCTGACAGATAATGTTGGTTATGGTCACCATTCTATGACGGTAGGCAGATGATCTCAATGTAGGGACAATGGCTATGATCAATGACTAGTACAGTCACTGCCCGGAAGGGAAGCAGTGGTAAACTATCTTCTGGAAATATACCAAGAAACCCAAACAGCAATCATGGAAATCATAAGTACTTCTTTTTAAATCCTGTACATAGATCATAATAAATCATAAATACTTCTATTTAACCCCGTAGATAGAGCAAACCATAAGTACTTCTTATAATTAACCCTGTAGATAGATCAGAACAAACCATAAATACTTCTATTTAACCCTGTACATAGATCAGAATAAACCATAAGTATTTCTTTTTAAATCTTGTACATAGATCATAACAAATCATAAATACTTCTATCTAACCCTGTAGATAGATCAGAACAAATCATAAATACTTCTTTTTAACCCTGTAGATAGATCAGAGCAAACCATAAGTACTTCTTGTAATTAATCCTTTAGATAGATCAGAACAAACCATAAATACTTCTATTTAACCCTGTACATAGATCAGAACAAACCACAAGTACTTCCATATTACCCTGTAGATGGATCAGATCAAACCATAAGTGCTTCTTATAATTAACCCTGTAGATAGATCAGAACAAACCACAAGTACTTCTGTTTAACCCTATAGATGGATCAGATCAGACCACAAGTACTTCTTATAATTAACCCTGTAGATAGATCAGAACAAACCATAAGTACTTCTTATAATTAACCCTGTTTAACCCTATAGATGGATCAGATCAGACCACAAGTACTTCTTATAATTAACCCTGTAGATAGATCAGAGCAAACCATAAATACTTCTATTTAACCCTGTAGATAGATCAGAACAAACCATAAGTACTTCTGTTTAAGCCTGTAGAAATCACAGTTCCACTATGATGATGGTAATCGAACTTGCCGATCTTGCCAAGTATAAAAACCGGGGCTCCACTACAACCAGGACAGGTTGGTGTTGTGTAGGTGTACTGTGTCCAGTCATGGTCGTCCTCCATGTGATGTCTGTCCACAAACTCACCCACACTGACGTACTTCCCACACCCGTGTGGGTGAGACACAATGGCAGTCAGTCTGTGTTTGATATCTGAAACATTGAACCAGTTCACGTAGTACTTGTCTCTGACTTCCTTCTGAAGATGCTGGTAGTTGGCTGCCTTCTTCTGGAGTTCTCTGACCAGAGACATGTCGTGGCTGTAACAGAACATCCAGCATCGATCTTCTGTCTTGTTTATCTCTACTCGTTCCATGCCAGTGATTTTGGTAACCTTCTCAAGGTCATCGCTGTCGTTATCGTAATGAAAGTAGCAGGTGGTACTGGTAGCTTCAAGGTCATCGTGAACAACATGGGCGGCCGTGTGGATGTAGATCTTCCCCCATCGTCTCTTGGGCGTAGAACTGAGCCTGCACTCCCCGCACGGACAGCTTTTACCTTCTTCCGTGCTCTCTAAAGCGTCACTGACGTGGCCAGTTCCAGTGACGGAACAGCCGCTTCCTGTGACGTTGTAGCGGGGAACTGGAGGGTAAGGTGGGTCTGGTCTGCTAGGGCTGACCTTGGCCACTGTCAGACGAACTGTCAGGTAGGACAGACAACGAATCAGGTCTACAACAGGTTTGTCGTGGTACTCATCTGGGAGATGTTGTTCGTTGAATTCATGGACTGGTACAAAGTGTGTGTGACCCGGATGTTTATCACACACTAACTTCCGGCAATGTAGGACGTCGCCACTTTCCCAGACTGTTTCAACTTCGTATGTGATATCTGTGAAAGAAACATGGAACTGCTCGTATTGTTTTCCGCCACAAATAAAAAAAAAACGCAGCTTTCCGTACACAGACAAACCAACAGCACAAAAAGGACCATCTTCTTTATAAAAAAAAAAACAAAAAACAACAGTAATATCCCGAGTCTGTGAAGTGTCTATGACCGAAAGTGAAAGACGCAAACTAACCAGTCAGAAAGTGGAAGTTCAACTTGTCATTGTTGTAGACAAATATGATTTGGAAGTAACTAGACTACTTTAATAAAAATATGCCTAAACCGGCTTAACTCAGGAGCGAAGCTTGATGGCTACGAATATCACAGTACCTCCGCTCTAGAGATCGGTCACGTCCTATATACACCCATACTGGGATAATACGCCTAAATTGGCTTAACCTAGGGGTGAAACTCACTAGTCGCGAGGTTTCGTCCTGCTCTACAAATACTCTGTCCTGTTCACAACTAGGAAGGGTAGCGGCCACGACCAAAAAATGCTGAAGTCGGAGACACTGGACCAGTGCAGTATATATAGACAACCAACTCTCGCCCGACGAAAATATAGTTGTATCCAAATCACGCTGAGGTTTTCCGGTGAAATAATAATTCCGGACTGGATGAGCAACCACCTCTCACCCGGCGGGGACATACTGATATCCACTCTAGTAGAGTGGTTGTAGTAGTAGTACTACAGCCACACTAATACTACAAAAACATTCTTACTACTCATCATCATCATCATGTGCCGTGCCGACTGGCGTTGGCTATTATGCTTATCCAGAGTACACGATCCTTCATGCAGGCCATCAGTTCAGCTGGTGATCTCCTCTCACACCATCTCGTCAGACTGTCCAGTATCATTTCTCTTGGTCTTCCTATTGATCTTCTTCCTTCTATTTTTCCTGTTGTTATAATATTTTCAATGCCCCCTCTTCTCATTGCATGTCCTATTAAAGTACATTGTCTCTCTCTTATCTTTTTGACAAGCCTTTTTGTCTCTCCAGCTCTTCTCATACATTCTTCATTAGTTATTTTTGCTGTCCATGGGATTCGCAACATTCTTCTAATAAACCACATTTCTGCTGCTTCCAATGATTTTTGTGCAGACTTGCCTATTGTCCATGATTCACTTCCATATAACAAGATAGGTTCAGTATAGCATTTTAGGACTCGTTTTCTAATATTCATTGATAAGGATGTGTTGGTTAATATGTTTCTCATTCTCTGAAATGCAGTCTTTGCTTGGCCTATTCTGTTCCTAATTTCTGTCCTGCATTTCCCATCTGAAGTTATTACTGCTCCAAGGTATTTGAATTTCTGCACCTGCTTTAGAATAGTTCTGTTTAATTTAATACTGCATGCTGGTGGATTCTGTTTCTTAGATATAACCATAGTCTCTGTCTTTTTGAATTTCAAAGTAAGGCCTTTCTGTTCACTTTCTTTGGCGACTTTATCCAAGAGATTTTGCAGGTCTTGTTGGTTCTCAGCTATCAGTACTGTGTCGTCAGCATACCGAAGGTTGTTAATATTGTATCATCCAATTTTTATGCCTGGTTCTGTGATGATTGTTCTTAAAATATTCTCGCTACACAGAGAAAAAAGGTCTGGAGATAGTACACATTCTTGTCGCACCCCTTGTTTTATAGGTTGATATTTTCCAGTTCTATTTTCAACTCGAATTGCTGCTTCTTGCTGCCAGTATAAATGTTTTACAATCCTCAGGTCTATATTGATGTCTTCAAGCATTTTAATAATTTCATTATGTTTCACCTTGTCAAATGCCTTGGTATAATCAATGAAGTATAAGTAGAGATCTTTCTGTACTTCTAAAGCTCTTTCTGTTAGTGTTCGTAAAGCATAAATGGCATTGTGTGTTCCCTTTCCTCTGTTCATCTGCTATTTCCATTTTAATCTTTTTCCTTGTTCTTCTCATAATTATTCTCAGAAGTAGCTTCGTTATGTGACATGAGAGGCTGATAGTCCGGTGGTCGTCACATTCCTTTGCACCTGGTTTCTTTGGTAGTGCTATAAATGTGGATTTAATCAGGTCACTGGGAATATAACCATTTTTGTAAATGTCATTCAGTAACTTGGTTATTATTTTTATTCCTGTCTCCTCTAGTGCCTCTATTTCTTCTATTGTTATATTATCAGGCCCAGTCGCTTTTCCTTTCTTCATGTGTTTGATGGCATCTATGATTTCATCTTCAAGTATTGGTGGTCCCTCACAGTTTTCAGTATCTGGTGTTAATTCTGGTCTTTCTCCTCCATACAGCTCACCGATATACTCTGTCCACCTGTCCACAATGTCTTCTTTTCCCATTAACATTTTACCTTCTTTCGATTTCAGGCATCCTGTGGTATATTTTGTTTTCCTGCCTGTGAGTTCATTAATTCGTTTGTGCATGTTTTTGCTGTCTTTAATATGAGAGTCCTCTATCTGTCTGCACTGCTCATTTAACCACACTTCTTTTGCTTCTCTGCATTTGCGTCTTATTTCTTTATTTATCTTGCTATATTTTTACTCCTCCTCCTCTTGTCCATCAGTCCTAAGATGTCGTCTGTCATCCATTTATTTTTAGGGGCTTCTTGTTTTGGTGGTATTATCTCCTTAACAGTTTGGTGGATAGAATCTCTTAACATTTCCCATTGTTCATCTATACTATTTATCTTTGCTATTGCATTGTATCTATTTGTTATAATAACTTTGTATTGTTCTCGCAATTCTTGGTCATTTTTAAGAAGTTCTGTATTCAGTTTGATGTTTCTCACTTTTTTGCCTGCTTTCTTTAGTTTTATTCTAACTTTTCCACAGAGTGGATCATGGTCACTATTGCAGTCAGCTCCTGGCATGGTTTTTGTTGTAAGTAATGCATTGCGGAATCGTTTTTTGATTAATATGTAGTCTATCTGGTTAAAAGTCTTTTTGTCTGGACTGCACCACGTTGCCAGTCTTCGAGGATGTTGTTTAAACCAGGTG
>CM019706.1:8357081-8397081 GCA_009760885.1 Achatina immaculata | reverse complement strand
TACAGATAGTCAAGTAAATCTTGGGTAACGGTGACTTGGAACATTTATTGATGGAATGATGATAGTGCTGATGAAAATAACATTAAATTCGACTGCCGGCTGGTTATCCCTGCCATGTGGCCAGTCCTTTCATACGTACAACTGCAAGGTTCATATGTTCCACGAAGACATCACACAGCTCAAAAAACATCCACACAGTTACATGTTCAAACCAAGACTGCTCCACACAATCAGCCTTGCCCCCACAATTTCCTGTCACGTGTTTTGCAGCCCACGTGACCTTCTCGAAGGATCTCAACAGGAGAAAACTGAAAAAGAAAAACCTATAATAATGCCCTTACTATCATTGTTACCCGAATACTGCTATAGATACTCCCCCCCCCTCCCTTGCAGCAGAAACACCATCACAGTTCTCAAAGAGCACATACACCTATATCTCATCCCAATAGGATACTCAAATGTCCAACGTGTCAACTAAATACAAGTGATGACATCCTCAAAAACAAAAAAAAAACAGTAGGACATCAAGTCATCTCTAATATTTCAGCTAAATACATCTTTTGACATCCTTCCAAAACAATAGGACGTCAAGCCAATAAAAAAAAATACATGACATACATCTGCAAAACACACACTATCAAAACATAAATATATCCTACATCAAAAAATATATGACACATCATCAAATATATGACACACCATCAGATACCTGACACATCATCAAATATATTCCACATCATAAAATATATGACACATCATCAGAACAGTAAGTGTCATAACATACAAAGTCAAGACAATTAGACAAAAGTGACACATCTCTGGCTGGCCGCTCTAGAAGCCACCTAGAAAAAAAACATCTCAGCTCGGCTATCAAACAGCATATATATAGCATGAATATTGCATAACTTAGCTATACGCACGATGTGCAGTTCAGTAGTGCAATAATGCTCTAAACAAAACATAACCTATATACAAATCAACATACAAAGACAAACATTTTTTTAAATGCATAGTGATATAATAACCAGTTTCAAAATCAAATATGATACAAAAACCAACAACAATCTTAGTGTGGCCCAAACAAAACAAAGCGGTCAGTAGGTCACCTCTTACGGTCAACCCAGTAGGCCAGCACTCTCATACCGTGAAAACTTTGCTCACATCAAGTAGCAGGCCTCCAGGTGAAACACAACACAACCACGTGGGTGCACCCAAAACATTACAAACACCAAAGCACGGGCTACTACACGGACCAAAGCATACTTTCAAACCACTCACGGAAAATATGAAGCCTCGAATACTACACACAGAACAACGCAAAAATAAATGCGCCCGTACTCGAACCACACTTAGAATACAATAAAAGCCAAAAATGTGTTGACATAGATGGCGTAGGGAGGAAAAAAACACGCCAACTCCCTGAATATAAGTATCGTACACACATATAAGTATCGTACACACATATAAGTATCGTACACACATATAAGTATCGTACACACATAAACACTGCGGAATAAAAAATGCAGCACATTCCAGACACTCACTACAAAAGTGAGCACACCATTTGTGCTCAAATACAACCTAATAACAATCGCCTACTAAAAAACAAGTCACATAAACGACCAAAAAGATTTGACACAAACATGGCAATGGCACAACAAGCAAACTAAGTTCATAACTTAGTGTAACCTAACTAACTATTTTACTTTAAGTAAAGGAAGAACTACCAAACTAATCGGAAACTGTTACTACTATCCAGCACAAGACCTGATAAATTCCATTAAAAGAAAAGGAAATTAGTCCAAACGTTCTAGAAAGTAGCTACTCCTGGAACTAGAGAGAAAGCGAAATAAGTTCCAAGTTCTTACTCCGAGAGGCTGTAGCTGGCTCCCCTCCAGTCATGATAACTACAGGTAGAAGCTGGCTCCCCTCCAGTCATGATAACTACAGGTAGAAGCTGGCTCCCCTCCAGTCGTGATAACTACAGGTAGAAGCTGGCTCCCTTCCAGTCATGATAACTACAGGTAGAAGCTGGCTCCCCTCCAGTCGTGATAACTACAGGTAGAAGCTGGCTCCCTTCCAGTCATGATAACTACAGGTAGAAGCTGGCTCCCCTCCAGTCGTGATAACTACAGGTAGAAGCTGGCTCCCCTCCAGTCGTGATAACTACAGGTAGAAGCTGGCTCCCCTTCAGTCGTGATAACTACAGGTAGAGTCCGTGCACTTTCTTCCCAGCTGTAGAGAGCCAGGGAGTGATCCCCACCAGGAAACATTTAGAGCCAGAGATGGCCCCTACAGAGAGCCAGGGTTGGCCCCCTCCGTATGCACAACACGCTAGAGTCCCGAATCATCTCCCTACCCGCCTCAGGACAGCTTGGAAGGGCTGGTAGGATTCTCCCTCACAGTGACAGCATACAAGAACAGATCCCTCTCACGTACGGACAGCATACAAGAACAAATCCCTCTCACGTACGGACAGCATACAAGAACATATCCCTCTCACGTACGGACAGCATACAAGAACAAATCCCTCTCACGTACGGACAGCATACAAGAACAGATCCCTCTCACGTACGGACAGCATACAAGAACAAATCCCTCTCACGTACGGACAGCATACGACAATCATGCTCATACAACAACGATGAATGAAAACAGTCCATGCCGCTCACAGTTCTTGTTGGCGAAATCGAAAATAACAAGAATAGCGACGACACAGAGCAGCAGGAGTTCGTCGTACCTTCGGGCCAGGACATTACCTTCTGTACCAAGTGTGTGTGTCGCCCCACTGCGACACCTCCACCCATCGTAGTTTTATGTCGCCATGGTGGGTCTCCCCGACTGCACCAATTATAATAGGACATTGGTGTTATTTGTGTGTACTTGGTGGTTCGTACAGCTAGTGTTGTTGGGGCTTTCCTTAGGCCGTATCGTATCGTAGTGACCATGTTACGCCCGTGAAATACAGGGTAGACATTCATCTTGATCTTCGAGAGTTGAGGTTACTGGGCTAGTTATACACAGAATTCCAGCTCTCACTCTCACCTGCTGGATTAGTTAAACACTGTTCCAGACATATTTCTCATCCAGGCTCTTCAAAACCTCACGTTGACCACAACTGGTACAGATAGTCAAGTAAATCCTGGGCAACGGTGACTTGGAACATTTATTGATGGAATGATGATAATGCTGATGAAAATAACATTAAATTCGACTGCCGGCTGGTTATCCCTGCCATGTTCATCTGTTCCACGAAGACATCACACAGCTCAAAAAACTTCCACACAGTTACACGTTCAAACCAAGACTGCTCCACGCACTCAGCCTTGCCCCCACAATTTCCTGTCACGTGCTTTGTGGCCCACGTGACCTTCTCGAAGGATCTCAACAGGATAAAATTGAAAAAGAAAAACCTATAATAATGCCCTTACTATCATTCTTACCCTAATACTGCTATAGGCTAGTAAAGAGGATTGAACAGAGAAAATGTAAATATTTTGGACATACTAAACGTCATGATAATCTAGAGAAGATCGTCTGTGAAGGGTACACAATGTGAAAAACGAAAGAGAGGAAGACCAAGGCAAAGATGGTTGCAAGACATTGTTGATGATCTGCAAGTGGATGCATCAGTGGCAGGCCATCTTGCTCACAACCGAGAGGCCTACAAGAGAGCTGTTAGGAAGGCAAAGTTCCGCAAGTGACATGCAAATGACTGACTGACCCTTAATATGTCCTAGCATCAGCATTCTCTTTACAATTACATTGTTATTTCATTTCAAGTGTTCATTTTCCAACAGTCTTTCTAATACGGCTTTAGCAATGTCTTCTTGTCCATTCTCAGCCTGTCTGTCACTTCATTGCCATGTACTCCCTCATGTCCTGGACAGTAAAGCCACCTTAGGCTCCTCACAGCTGACTGACTTAACAGAAGAACTCATTCTTTTCGAAACAACTTTTTCATTCTTATGAAGTATACTCCATGAATCTGTCACAAGGACGCCATGACCTACATCATGGACAACCAGCCATTCCATTGCCGCCGACATAGCCTCAATTTCTATTCACATGCTTGATGTGCTGACTTCAAAGGCTCCTGAACCCTGTGCGACTACTCTTCCATTAAGGTAGACAACAAAACTCCAACCACTTCTGCTGCTCCGAGACACTGAGACATCTGTATATATACTGTTCAAAAAAGAAACGCAACAAATTTGATGTTGCGATTTAAAGTGAAGTTTGCTGATCAGACAAGGGCAAATTCCCTGAAACCTTCACTTGCACATCAACGTCACGTGCTGACCTGAATTGTACTCAACAGATGATTCATGACCACAGAAAAGCGACATTAGTCAAAAATGCATTTTTTTACAATAACTCATGTCAGGTTCATGAGAATCCCGTGAAACTTACTGAACACAAAACTCACTGGCCATGTTATTGAATGCCTATAAAAGATTGACGCTCCTCAAATCAATTCATGTGAAAATTCAATGCCTAAGTATGGCTCATCTCACTACAGAACAACGACTCATCATCACTGGAGGTTTACAGACTGGAAAGTCACAAAGTGTAGTGGCCAGACAATTCAATGAGGTTAGAAGCACCATTAGTCGCCTTTGGAGACAATTTCAAGAAACTGCTTCAGTTGCAGACTGGCCACACAGTGGAAGACCCATAGTCACAACTCCTGCCGAAGACCGCTTCATATGACTGCATCACCTCAGGAATCGATTTGCATCTGCGTCCTCAACAGTCCAGTCAATGAAAGCAGCTCGTCGAATTTTAGATCCTGACAGGTTGCATGACGCTGGTCTTTGGGCTAGAAGACCCTACAGAGGTCCTGTTACATGTACCGGCGTCGCCAGGACCGACTGCAGTGGGCGAACCAGCATCGTCAAAGGACCGTTGCGAATGATTGGAGAAGGGTTTGGTTTAGTGATGAATCATTCTTTCTGCTCCAGCGACACAATAGACAGAGAAGAGTTTACAGCAGATTCCATGAGCGCTACGCCCAGAACTGCGTGGATGAGGCTCCTCCACATGGTGATGGAGGTGATGGACAATCAACTTCATGGGAAGAAGTGACCTGGTGCACACTGAAGGACACCTGAATGCCCAACGATCCATCGCTGAAATTCTTCGTCCTCACGTCTTTCAACTTCTGGCTGCACTAGGTTCGATATTTCAGCAGGATAAGTCTCGACCTCATGTGGCACAACTCACCACCAAGTTCCTCGCTGACAACAACGTCCAGACCATTCCCTGGCCATCCATGTCATCAGACATGAACCCAATATAACACTTATGGGATGAACTCAACAGACAAGTCCGCCAGCGAGACGTGGTGCCAACCAGTCTCCGACAGTTGTCTCGTGCACGGCGGAAGGAGTGGGCAGCCATCCCACAACAACAGATCCAATGGGTAATCGGATCCATGTCAAGGAGAAGTCGTTTCGTGATACAAGCCAGAGGATGCCATACACCTTACTGGAACGGAGGCCTCAGTCGCAAAGAATAAAAGTCCAAACCAAATTTAATGAACATCGTTTCATTGTTAAGGTCTTAAAGTTTCTTCATGTCAAGATTGAAACATTAATTCAGTAAAATAGAATTTTGATACAAATTTGAAATTTGGTGTCCATTACGATTATAGAAATGTCGCGTTTACCGGTGTGACGTGCAAGATGGCAGACGTTTTTTTTTTACTCTCTCGACGGCATGCACAAATCAGAGAAATTCCGCTTGATCTGTCACACATCCTGTACCTGGAGTTGGGCATAAGGCTAACAACCTTATCCTGGGAACTATCTAGAGGCAACTCCAGATGGAAAAAAAGATATCGTTACGGAAACTCGCAGAGAAATCAACCGAGCATCAGGGATGCCAACTCCGAAGAGCTCATTCGTCGGCCCCAATCATGTGACAAAGATTGGATTCTGGAATGTAAGAACGATGGCAGCACCAATAAAAACTACTCAGGTCATCAAATAAATGGAGAGATACCACCTAGACGTACTGGGCATCAGTGAAATGCGATGACCAGAAACGGCGGAAAACGGTAAGTTAATAATACATTCAGGCAGAGACGACGGTAAACATCATGAGGGGGTAGGTATTATTATGTCATATGTAGCAACAAAGAGCCCTGTAGAATGGAAACTGGTGAACAGTCGCATAATAAGAGCACGATACAACATAAGGCACAGAAGAATGATAATAATACAGTGTTATGCACCAACGAACGATGCAGATGGTGAAGTGAAAGACGAATTCTATCACCAATTACAAATCATCAACAAAATCCCTAAACACGGCATCCTAATTGCTACTGGGGACTTAAACGCTAAGGTAGGGAAAGATAACATAGACGTTGAAAAAGTGATAGGGAAAGAAGGAATTGACATGGTAAATCAGAACGGAGAAAGATTAACTGAAATATGTCTAACAGAAAGCATGGTCATTGGAAGAACAATATTTCCACACAAAGAGATACATAAAACAACGTGGATATCTCCAGATGATAGAACTAGAAACCAGATAGATCATTTTTGTATTAGAAAGCAGTACAGAACATCCCTGATAGATGTAAGGGCTTATAAGGGTGTAGATGTTAACAGTGATCACAATCTGTGTATAGGGAAAATAAAACTAAAACTGAAAAGCCAACACAAGAAATCAATGCACAAAAAGATAAACAGCCACAGCCTACAAGAAGAGAATACTAATAGTAATTTCAATCAGGAACTTGCCAATCATTTCACAACACCCAGTGAAGTAGAGGAGATAGTTATAGATGAATTATGGAATTCTTACGGCACAGCCATAATCACAGCAGCAAAAGCAAGCGCTGGACTGAAAAAACCAAATAGAAAAGCATGGATATCAAAACACATGGAAGTACATACATGAAAGAAGAGCAGCCAAATTAGACATGTTTAATGTAAAAACAGATCTTGGAAAAGATCTGATGAAAGCAACATACAGAGAAATAGACAAGAAAGTAAATAGTTCGGCTAGAACGGATAAAAGAAAATACATAAACAATATGGCGAAAGAGCAGAGAAATCTGCAAAAACAGGAGACAGCAAAACTTTATACTACACACAAAAGAGGCTAACAGGTACTATTACATCTAAAGAAAGACCAATCCTTAGCAAAACTGGAACACTATTAACATCAAATAAAGAACAAAAGCAAAGTTGGGCTGAACACTTCCAAGAAATACTTAAACGACCACACCCAAAAGAATTGTTAAACTTTGAAACAGACTTACCAACCCCACAACTAAATGTCAACCTAGATGAAATTACATTGCATGAAACTGAAACAGCAGTGAATTTAATGGCTAACAACAAAGCTGCAGGTGAAGAGAAATAACAGCCGAAATGCTAAAAGCTATCAATAGTGACAACATGAGGCAACTACAGAGAATGTTTAACAAGATTTAGAAAGAAGAAAAGGTCCCTTCTAAATGGAAAAAAGGAATCATTGTTAAAGTACCAAAAAGGCAATCTTAGTGACTGTAACAACTGGAGAGGAGTAACCTTAATATCAGTTTTGTCAAAAGTATTTTGCAAGGTCATTTTGAATAGACTTAAAGATATAGTGGATACTGTAATGAGAGAAGAACAAGCAGGATTTCGAAAAGGGAGAAACTGTCTCGACCAGATCTTTACTCTAAGAATAATACTTGAAGATCATATTGAAAAGCAGAAACCATTAATACTGAACTTCATAGACTTTAAAAGGCATTTGATAGCATACACAGAGATTCATTGTTGATAATTTTAAGTCTATATGGAATACCATCTAAAATTGTCAACATCATTAAAGACTTCTACAACGGATATGTTTGTGCAGTCAAGACAGAAGAAGGGATGACTGAATGGTTCCAGACTGAAACAGGTGTGAAACAAGGATATATATACTGTCTCCTTTACTTTTTGGAATTGCAATAGAATTCATAGTGAAAAAATGCTGCACAGGTAACACAGGTATTGACTGGGTACATGGGACCCAACTAGAAGATCTTGATTTTGCTGATGACATAACTCTCATCGGTAATAATGTGAATTCCATGCAGGAAAAAACAGATACCCTGTCTTCACTGGTTAGCAAAACATGACTTGAAATTAACAAGGACAAAACAAAAATAATGAAACTTCTCATTAATCAAAATGGAAAAATACACGTAGAAGGAATAGATGTTGAAGAAGTCAATCAATTTGCATACCTTGACAGCTACATAGACCAGGATGGTGACACCAGAGGGGAAGTTAGAATTAGAATTACATAAGCAGCATCGATCTTCAAAAATCGTGAGAACATGTGGCATTCAAAAGTTATAAGCACAAAAACCAAGTTAAGACTACTCGATTCAAATGTAATATCCACCCTCATTTATGCATGCGAAATTTGTAAAACAATTAAATAAATAGACAAGAAATTAGAGTCTTTTCAAAACAAAACCCTAAAGAAAATACCCGGCATCAAGTGGAACGAATTTAAGAACAATGCAGAGAAAGGAAGAGGATCAAGAGATCATATATTCAATCTAAGATTAATAACAGAGAAATGCAGAGAGTTTAATGTGAATCTATATTTATCCTTTATAGACTACTCAAAGGCATTTGATTGTGCACAACACCAGAAATTTTGGGAAATAATGGAAAAAATGGGATTTCCAACACACTTGATACAATTAACATCACTGCTGTATCTAGACCAACAAGCAGCAGTAAGAATAAATGGTGAAACAACAACTTGGTTTGACATAAAACAAGGGGTCAGTCAGGGGTGCATATTGTCACCTTACTTATTTAACTTGTATACTGAAAATATAATGAGGAATGTTAGAGAAGATGTAGACAAAGAATATTACGATGCCATAACAGTTGGAGGTTATGAAATACCAGAGATTAGATATGCTGATGACACAGTATTGCTGTTCACAACACAAAAAGGAATGGAAAAACTTATTATGTCAGTCCGCAAGAACAGCGAAGAGCAGAACCTCTATCTTAATGCAAAGAAAACTAAACTGATGACAACTGACAAAACAAACAAGGCAACTGAAATATGTATCAATGAGGAAAAACTGGAAGAAGTGGAGAGTTTTGAATATCTTGGATCACTATTAACTAATAATGGAGATACAATGAGGGAAATTAAAAGGAGGACATCTATCGCTCTTCAGAAAGTAAAACAAATAAAGAATCTGTGGAGAGGAGCAGACAGAACCACAAAAATAAGATTTTTAAGGGCATGCATCTTTCCTATAGCAACATATGCCTGTGAGACCTGGACACTTAACAAAACAGCTGAGAAACACATAAATGCCTTTGAATGTAAATGCTACAGAAGAGTTCTCCAAATATCGTGGACACAAAAAAGAACAAATATATCTATACTACAAGAGCTTAATATTGAAGAAGGCTGGCTAGTGAAGAGGATTAAAGAGAGAAAACTTAAATATTTTGGACCCATTAAACGTCATGATAATTTAGAGAAGACCGTATTGGAAGGATACATAATGGGAAAAAGAAAAAGAGGAAGACCAAGACGAAGATGGCTGCAAGACATCGTTGACGATCTGGAAATGGATGCAACAGCAGCAGGCCATCTTGCTCACAACCGAGAGGCCTACAGGAGTGCTGTTTGGGAGGCAAAGTTCCGCAAGGGACATGCAAATGAATGAATGAATGAATGCAGAGATAAGACAGATGACTGAACAACAACCAGTCTCGTGGGTGATCAGGAAAATGAGATGACATATGTTGGTCACGTGATGAGAAGAAACAGTCAGAGAATCCCAAAACAAGCTATAAAGTGGAAAACAACAGGCCAAAGAAAAAGAGGCAGACCGCGTGGAACTCCGAAGAGAACATTGTTAAGAGAGGCCAAATTAATAGGCATAAAATCCCTTGATGAGGTCGAAAGGCTCGCCGAATATAGGAAAAATTGGCGAACTACCTTGCGAGCCCTATGTGACGTTTAACGGCACGGGAAGGATATAAGATAAGATATAAGTGATGCGTTTATTTATTTTATTTTTGTTTGAATAGTATGTAACAGAATGTTATTATATTACCATGTCAGAAGACTTACAGTGATGCTGGATGAGATCTTGAAACTAAAATTCAGCTGCTCCCTGTGTTCATTCTCTACGCTCTTGGACCCTTCTGTATAACCTTTGTTAGCTAAGTTCGGTCCTTTACCCGTAGCCAATCATCACCTTTAAGTACCTCATCTAGATCACACACTCACATTATTGTATTCTCAGCCTCAGCCATCCAGGATCTATCATGTTTTATGTGTCTGCCCTTTTTCAACCCCAGCTCCTTATGGAGAGGATGATCCTTCATGCCATCAACCCTGATGTATGCCCTTACCTGAGCACACCTGTGTGTAGACCGCACACTCACCGTATCAAGCAGAAAGCTCACGGCCATCACACGAGTATCCCTGGTGCAACTCAAGACCACTCTCATTGCCTCGTTCTGTACACGCTCTAGTCTGTTCAGCTGTGCACTTGACAGAGTGAGTTGGCCTAGACCATACTGCAATGGTGACATCACCAGTGTGTGGACGATACACGCTTAGATCGTGGGATGTACGACCTTGACCAAACCGTCATCGTCTACGTGATTGTTAATCGGTTTTGGGATATATATATATATATATCAATCGCTGGCAAAATACTGGCTCGCGTCCCGCTAAACCGACTTAGTAAGCATCTTGAAGATAATTTGCTTCCCCAGCGTCAGTGTGGTTTTCGAGTAGGAAGAGGGACAGTTGACATGATCTTTGCTATCCGTCAACTACAGGAAAGGTGCCAGGAGCAGCACACTGACCTATTAACCGTTTTTGTAGACTTAACCAAAGCCTTTGATATTGTCAGTCGGGACGGTCTTTGGCTAATAATGGCAAAATTTGGATTCCCAGTCAAGTTCATAGAAATAGTTCGCCAAGTTCATGAGGGTATGAAGGTTTGTGTTCTCGATGATGGTGAGGTCTCCGAATCCTTCCCTGTTACCTGTGGGGTAACGCAGAGATGTGTCCTTACACCTACACTGGGGTAAAACAGAGCTGTGTCCTTGCACCCACACTGGGGTAAAGCAGGGATGTCCTTCCACCTACACTGGGGTAAAGCAGGGATGTGTCCTTGCACCTATACTGGGGTAAAGCAGGGATGTGTCCTTGCACCTACACTGGGGTAAAACAGGGATGTTTCCTTGCACCTTCACTGGGGTAAAGCAAGGATGTTTCCTTGCACCTACACTGGGGTAAAGCAGGGATGTTTCCTTGCACCTACACTGGGGTAAAGCAGGAATGTTTCCTTGCACCTACACTGGGGTAAAGCAGGGATGTTTCCTTGCACCTACACTGGGGTAAAGCAGGGACGTGTCCTTGCACCTACACTTGGGTAAACCAGGGACGTGTCCTTGCACCTACACTTGGGTAAACCAGGGAGGTGTCCTTGCACTCTTCAGGTGTTCTCAGCCGTGCTCATGTACGTCTCCAGAAGCTCTAATGTAATGTATGCAGCCACCAAGTTAAAGGTCTATAAAGCTGTTGTTCTGGCCACACTAATGTATGCAGCCGAAACATGGACAGTCTACAGTAGACATGCAAGATAACTAAATCACTTCCATCTAGGCTGTCTCAGGAAAATACTTAACATCAACTGACAGCAAATGATACCTGATACTAAAGTCCTCACAAGAGCTAATATTCCAAGCATCTACACCATGCTTCAAAAGTCGCAAATTCAATGGACAGGGCAAATAGTCAGAGTAACACTCGACTGCCCAAACAACTCAGAGTACGTAGTCAGAATGAGTAACACTCAACTGCCCAAACAACTCCTTTATGGGGAACTACTGAACGGAAAACAGAAAGCTGGAGGGCAAAAAAAGCATTACAAGGATAAGCTCAAAACCTAACTGAAGGCCTTCGGGATAAACATAAACTCTTGGGAGGCCATAGCACAAGTTCGCCCACATTGGAGGGCTTTAACTACCCTGGGTGCTCAGAGAGCAGAGCGCTCAAGACTTCAAAGTGGCCAGCACAAACGCGCAATGCGAAAAGCCAAGGCAGCACAAGCACCCACAACTGAATCTGGACATAAATGTTCAGTGTGTGGCAAAACTTTTAGAGCTTGTTTAGGACTAGTTGGTCTCGCACGGACACACCTCTCTTTACTTTGGCTAAGATTAATCTGTGGTCATCACCGAAGATAAAAGGGATCGCGACTGCAGTAAAACTGGTTCAGACAATAAAGGTAGATAGAGGTGTATGGTGCAGCTTTACAAAGTGGCAGAGGGAGTGAGTCAAGTGAGAAAAAATAAATAGAAAGTATGAGAGTGAGCTAGAATGTATAAATGATAAACATACAACATCCAATATTTTGGCGTGAGCCTTTTTCGAGGATTACATACACAAACGAGACAAAAAACTAAACGAAAAAAACTTATCTTAATGTGACATCCTCCAAAAGTAGGGAACCACAGAAATGTGTGTCCACTAGACGAGGCATAGAGACCACGCGGGGCCACATAAAGGATAAGCCGGCAGAGTCAGTCGTAAAGAAGAGGGGAAGAGAGGGAGGGAAACAGGTGGGGGAGGGGCAGTAGAAACAGACGCTAGAGGAGCAGATGTCAGGGTGGGGGGAAAGGGTAGAGATAATGAAGAATATAAACACCTGCAGTGAGAAAATGTGAAACTGGTGAATAGGACAAGACTCTTTCACAAAAACAGGGTGGGGGAGGGTTGGAAAACTAAAGAAGTTAAAGGAAGCTAGGGACACTATTAATTCAGTGATAACAACCTACATGGCAACTAACAATGATGACTACCTACATGTCACCTAAAATGATGACTATCTACATGCTACCTAATAATGATGACTACCTACATGGCACCTAACAATGATGACAACCTACATGGCACCTAACAATGATGACAAACTACATGGCACCTAACAATGATGACTACCTACATGGCACCTATCAATTATGATTACCTACATGGCACCTAACAGTAATGACTATCGAAATGGAACCTACATGGCATTTAAAAATGAAAACTACATACATAACATCGAACAATTATGACTACCTACAATGCAATGATGACTACATTGCACCTAACAATAATGACTACCTACATGGTACCTAACAATAATAACTACCAAAATTGACCTAACAATGATTACTATCTACATAGTATCTAACAATAATGACCACCTATATGGAAAATAACAATAGTGACTACCTACATAACACTCAGCAATGATGACTACCTACAAGGCATCTAAAATTATGACTACCTACATAACATCTGAGAATTATGACTACTTACACGGCACTTATGACAACCTGTATGGCACCTAACAATTATGACTACCTACATTACACTTAACAATGATGATTACCTACATGGCACTTAACAATTATGACAACCTACATTACACTTAACAATGATGATTACTTACATGGCACCTAATAATAATGACTATCGAAGTGGAACCAAACACTAATGTCTACTTACGAAGCACTTAACACTAATAACTACCTACGTGGCACCTAATAAAAATGACTACCGACTCGGAACATCACACTAATGAATACCAACATGGTACCTAGCAATAATGACTACCTTTATAGTATCTAATAATAATTACTATCTGAATGGAACCTAAGACTAATGGCTACCTACGAAGCACCTACCAATAATAACTACCTACATTGTACCTATTAATAATAACTACCTACATGGCACAAAACAACGAAAATTACCTAAAGGCACCTAATAATTACGGCAATCTCTATGCCACGAAGTAAAAAATGATAAAAAACATGATAATTAACAATAATGACTAACTACATGGCAGTTAGTTATAATGCTTACCTCCATGGCACGTAAAATAATGACAATCTACATGGCAGCTAACAATAATGACTATCTACACGACAAAGATGACTACCCACATGGCACCTAGCAGTGATGGTTGCAAATTTGGCACCTAAAAATTATGACAACCTAGTTAGCACCTAACAGTGGTTCTAAGGACTGCAAACGCGCCACAAACAGCCTCTGGCAGTCAAGTCCAGCTCCTGGCCTTCCCGTGGCAGAACTGTTTAAACTGACAGGAGAAGGGGCGAGGGCGAATATCTGGCGCCTGAAAACCAGTTACTTAGGGTAGATGAGTGTCACGTTTGGTAGCTCATCTGCCGCTGTTGGCGAGATCTTCAGCTGCCGTGCGTGGAGCGGTGCTCTTCCCGGCCAATGAAGAAATTTGCAAATGAGGTTGCCGCGCAGCATCACTGCGGAAAAGGTGGTTGAAAGAATAAAGCGAAGCAAACAGTCAAATCACGGCACCTCTGGTCTGGAGGTCGGCCACGTCCTGAGTGCAGTCATATCGGGTGAAATGCATGAACCGGCTTGTCCCAGAGGTTAAGACACTGCTGGCGAGACTCTTCAAATGCCGCGCGTGGAGTGAAGCTCCTCCCGGTTAAGGAAGTAAATGCGGAAATAAAGGTTGCTGTGCGGTGCCGATGGGAAAAGGTGGTGGAAAGTGAAGTTTAACCTGGTATGTCCAGTAGTATCGCTACGAGAGCTATACCACGGCACCTCTGCTCTAGAGGCCGCCTACGTCCGAAATACACCTACACTGGTGAAATATGCCTAAACCGGCACACACCAGGGGTCGAACTCGATGGCTAGACATGTCATGCCACCTCCGCTCTAGAGGTCGGTAACGCCTGATAAACAAACATACTGGTGAATTTTGCCTAAACCGGCTCATACCAGGGGTGAATCTTGAAGGCTATGAATGTCACAGTACCTCTGCCCTAGAGGTCCGTCCCGTCCCAAACACGCCCATACTGGGAAATGCCTAAACCGGCTCAACCCAGGGGTAGAAGTCACTAGTGGCGAGGATTCGTCCTCCTGGACAAAAGCTCCATCCTGGTCACAACCAGGAAGGGTAGCGGCCACGACCGCAAAATGCTGAAGTCGGAGACACTGGACCAGGGAAGTCTAGATAGGCAACCACCTCTCACCCGGCGGGGATGTCTGCGTATCCTAATCACGCTGAGGTTTTCCGGTGAGAAAGTCCAACCCTGGACTGGATGGGCAACCACCTCTCACCCGGCGGTGATACACGGGTATCTCAAAACACGTCGAGGTTTTCCGGTGAGAAAGTCCAACTCTGGCCTGGGTGGGCTAACGCCTCTCACCCAGCGGGGATGCACTGATATTCCAAACACGTCGAGGTCTTCCGGTGAGAAAGTCCAACCCTAGACCAAACTGGTGCAATGAAAACCACGGTGTCACGCAATCCCGCTTCAGAGACCCACCAAGAATACAGGCTAAAGCACTGTGATACTCTGAACCCCTTGTGGTCCTTTCGTGGAACTCGAGTGGTCTATTTTGGACCACACAGGGGACCACGGGACCTAACGAGGACCACATGCGTGAATTCAGTAGGTTCACAGTGCGGTTTTTGGTGGTAGAAGTGAACGAAGAAGAAGAAGAAGAAGAAGAAGAAGAAGAAGAGCACCTAACAGTAATTACTACCTTTATGGCAGCTAACAATTATGACCACCTAGTTAGCACCTAACAGTAATTACTACCTTTATGGCAGCTAACAATTATGACCACCTAGTTAGCATCTAACAGTAATTACTACCTTTATGGCAGCTAACAATTATGACCACCTAGTTAGCACCTAACAGTAATTACTACCTTTATGGCAGCTAACAATTATGACCACCTAGTTAGCACCTAACAGTAATTACTACCTTTATGGCAGCTAACAATAATGATTACCTACATTGCATATAACAGTGAATACTATCTACATGGCACATAAAAATAACGTCTACTTGCTATGCACCTAACAATGATAAATACTTCCATGACACCTAAAAATGTATACTATCTACTTGGCATTGATTAGTAGCTACATAGCACTAATAACTACCTACATGGAGCCTAACAGTGATGAGTACGTACATGGCACCTAAAACAATGACTACCTACATGGCACTGATTAATACTTACATGGCACCTAAAACAATGACTACCTACATGGCACTAATTACTACTTACATGGCACCTAAAACAATGACTACTTACATGGCACTGATTAATACTTACATGGCACCTAAAACAATGACTACCTACATGGCACTGATTACTACTTACATGTCACCTAAAACAATGACCACCTACATGTGACTAATTACTACTTACATGGCACCTAAAACAATGACTACTTACATGGCACCTAAATCAATGACTATCTACATGGCACTGATTACTACTTACATGGCACCTAAAACAATTACTACTTACATGGCACCTAAAACAATGACTACCTACATGGCACTGATTACTACTTACATGGCACCTAATACAATGACTACCTACATGTCACTGATTACTACTTACATGGCACCTAAAACAATGACTACCTACATAGCACTAATTACTACTTACATGGCACCTAAAACAATGACTACCTACATGGCACTGATTACTACTTACATGGCACCCAAAACAATGACTACCTACATGGCACTGATTACTACTTACATGGCACCTAAAACAATTACTATTTAAATGGCACCTAAAACAATTACTATTTACATGGCACCTTAAACAATTACTATTTACATGGCACCTAAAACAATGACTACCTAGCCGGCAGTGATTACTACTTAAATGGCACCTAAAACAATTACTACTTACATGGCACCTAAAACAATTACTATTTACATGGCACCTAAAACAATTACTATTTAAATGGCACCTAAAACAATTACTATTTATATGGCATCTAAAACAATTCCTATTTACATGGCACCTAAAACAATTACCATTTAAATGGCACCTAAAACAATTACTATTTACATGGCACCTAAAGCAATTACTATTTAAATGGCACCTAAAGCAATTACTATTTAATTGGCACCTAAAACAATTACTATTTAAATGGCACCTAAAACAATTACTATTTGAATGGCACCTAAAACAATTACTATTTACATGGCAGCCATGAAGCAATTACTATTTAAATGGCACCTAAAACAATTACTATTTAAATGGCACCTAAAACAATTACTATTTAAATGGCACATAAAACAATTACTATTTGAATGGCACCTAAAACAATTACTATTTGATTGGCACTTTAAAAAATTACTATTTAAATGGAACTTAAAACAGTTACTATTTAAATGGCTCCTAAAACAATTACCATTTAAATGGCACCTAAAACAATTACTATTTACATGGCACCTAAAGCAATTACTATTTAAATGGCACCTAAAGCAATTACTATTTAATTGGCACCTAAAACAATTACTATTTAAATGGCACCTAAAACAATTACTATTTGAATGGCACCTAAAACAATTACTATTTACATGGCAGCCATGAAGCAATTACTATTTAAATGGCACCTAAAACAATTACTATTTAAATGGCACCTAAAACAATTACTATTTAAATGGCACATAAAACAATTACTATTTGAATGGCACCTAAAACAATTACTATTTGATTGGCACTTTAAAAAATTACTATTTAAATGGAACTTAAAACAGTTACTATTTAAATGGCTCCTAAAACAATTACTATTTACATGGCACCTAAAACAATTACTATTTACATGGCACTTAAAACAATTACTATTTAAATGGCACCTAAAACAATTACTATTTAAGTGGCACCTAAAACAATTACTATTTAAATGGCGCCTAAAACAATTACTATTTAAATGGCACCTAAAACAATTACTATTTAAATGGCACCTAAAACAATTACTATTTACATGGCATCTAAAACAATGACTACCTACATGGCACTGATTACTACTTACATGGCATTTAAAATAATTACTATCTACATCGCACTGATTACTATTTACATGGCACCTAAAACAATGACTACCTACATGGCACTGAGTACTACTTACATGGCACCTAAAACAATTACTACTAAAATGGCACCTAAAACAATGACTATCTACATGGCACTGATTACTACTTACATGCCACCTAAAACAATGACTACCTACATGGCACCTAAAACAATTACTACTTACATGCCACCTAAAACAATGACTACCTACATGGCACTGATTACTCCTTACATGCCACCTAAAACAATTACTATTTACGTGACATCTAAAACAATGACTACCTACATGGCACTGATTACTACTTACATGGCACCTAAAACAATTACTATATACATGGTACCTAAAACAATTACTACTTACATGGCACCTAAAACAATGACTACCTACATGGCACTGATTACTACTTACAAGGCACCTAAAACAATGACTACTTACATGGCACTGATTACTACTTACATGGCACCTAAAACAATGACTACCTACATGGCACTGATTACTACTTACATGGCACCTAAAACAATGACTACCTACATGTCGCTTAACAATAATTTCTACCTACATGGCACCTAACAGTGATAACTACGTACATGGCACTTAATAACTGTGATTACCTCCATGACACGTAACAATAATGTCTATCTACATGGCACCTCAAAATAATGACAACCTACGTGGTATCTAGCAGTAATAACCACCTACATGGCATCTGAGAATGATGACAATCTACATGGCACCTGATAATTCTAACTATCTACATGATGACTACCTACATGGCACTGATGACTACCTACGTGTCACCGAGCAATTATGACTACCTACATAGTACCTAAAACAGCTGAGAAGCACATAAATGCCTTTGAATGTAAATGCTATAGAAGAGTTCTCCAGATATCGTGGACACAAAAAAGAACAAATATATCTATACTACAAGAGCTTAATATTGAAGAAGGCTGGCTAGTAAAGAGGATTAAAGAGCGAAAACTTAAATATTTTGGCCACATTAAACGTCATGATAATTTAGAGAAGACCGTATTGGAAGGATACATAATGGGAAAAAGAAAAAGAGGAAGACCGAAACGAAGATGGCTGCAAGACATCGTTGATGATCTGGAAATGGATGCAGCAGTAGCAGGCCATCTTGCTCACAACCGAGAGGCCTACAGGAGTGCTGTTTGGGAGGCAAAGTTCCGCAAGGGACATGCAAAGGAATGAATGAACATAGTACCTAAAAATGATGACTACTTTCATGGCATCTACCAGTAACGACTATCTCCATGGTATCTAACAATGATGACTACCTATATAGCACCTCTCTCTCTCTCTCTGAACCTTAAGTGCCCAGGGCACATGGGGCTTCCGCAAGGGTTTTCCACAAATGCCTGTCTTTCGCCTTTTTTTCTGCTCTTGCCCAGGTGAGCCCTCTATTGCTCAACATCCTTTCTGTTGTTGTTCTCCATGTCTCTTTTGGTCTACCCTTACTTCTGTTCCCCTGTGGTGTCCATCTTAGTGCTATTTTTGGTAGTGAGTTGTCAGTCATTCGGAGCACATGTCCCAACCATCGCCAGCGTCTTTCCTCAATAATTGTTGTCAGTGGTTTCATCTGCATTTCTGCCAATAAGATGTTATTATATAGCACCTACAAATAGTTAATTCCTTCTGAAATAAAAATGATGACTACCTAAAGTGTGAGTAACGATGCTGTCGAGACTGTTCAGAAATGCGGGGCGGAAAAGTAAATCCGGGTGATGACCAGAAGAAATACAGTAATCTGTGGATAAGATGAAGGAAATGATTAAGTGAAGTAACATAGCGCGTAACAACAGTGACTACTTACATGGCACCTAGCAATGATGACTACCTATATGGCAGCTAATAATGATGACTACCTACATGTCACTTAACAGTGAATACTATATACAACACACGTAAAAATAACGACTACTTACTATGCACCTAACAATGATAATTACTTATATGACACTTACAACATATACTATCTACATGGTATTGATGAGTAACTATATGGCACTAATAACTACCTACATGGCACCTAAAAATATTGACTACCTACATGGCGCCTAAAATGACAACTACCTACATAGCACTTAACAATAATGATTACCTACATGGCACTGATAACTACCTACATTGCACTGATAACTACCTACATGGTATCTAACATTGATGAATACAAACTGCACCTAACAATAATGATTACCTCCGTGACACGTAACAATAATGACTACCTACATAGGACCTCACAATAATGACAACCTACGTGGCACTGAGCAATAATGACTAGTTACGTGGCATCTTACAATGATGACAAGCTACATGGCATTCAATAATTATGACTAACTATACGACAATTAAGAATGATGACTATCTACATGACACCTATGACTACCTACGTGACACCTAACAATTATGCCTACATACAAAGCTTATAAATACATTACTACCTTCATAGCACCTAACAATTATGCCTACATACATAGCATATAAATACATTACTACCTTCATAGCACCTAACAATTATACCTACATACAAAGCTTATAAATACATTACTACCTTCATAGCACCTAACAATTATGCCTACATACAAAGCTTATAAATACATTACTACCTTCATAGCACCTAACAATTATGCCTACATACATAGCATATAAATACATTACTACCTTCATAGCACCTAACAATTATGCTTACATACATAGCATATAAATACATTACTACCTTCATAGCACCTAACAATTATGCCTACATACATAGCATATAAAAACATTACTACTTTCATAGCACCTAACAATTATGCTTACATACATAGTATATATAAAAACATTACTAAATTCATAGCACCTAACAATTATGCCTACATACATAGCATATAAAAACATTACTACCTTCATAGCACCTAACAATTATGCCTACATACATAGCATATAAAAACATTACTACCTTCATAGCACCTAACAATTATGCCTACATACATAGCATATAAAAACATTACTACCTTCATAGCACCTAACAATTATGCTTACATACATAGCATATAAAAACATTACTACCTTCATAGCACCTAACAATTATGCTTACATACATAGCATATAAAAACATTACTACCTTCATAGCACCTAACAATTATGCTTACATACATAGCATATAAAAACATTACTACCTTCATAGCACCTAACAATTATGCTTACATACATAGCATATAAAAACATTACTACCTTCATAGCACCTACAAATTACGACTATCTACATAGAACGTAAAAAATGAGTAATTCTGTGACAAATTAAAATGGTGTCTACCTAAATGGCGCCTAAAAATAATGACTACCTACGTAGCAATTAACAATGATGATAACCAATTTGGTACCTAACAGCTATGACTACATAGATAGATAGCACCTTACAATAATAACTGCCTTCATTACACCTAACAATGATGACTACATAGGTGTGGCACCCAAAACAATGACTATCTACATGGCACTGGTTACTACTTACATAAAATGATGATTGCCTATATAGGATCTAAAAAGGATAACTACCTACATGGAATCTAAAAATAATGACTAGATATCTCTCTCTCTCTCTCTTTCTGAACCTTAATTGCCCAGAGCACATGGGGCTTCTGCAAGGGTTTTCCACAAATGCCTGTCCTTTGCCTTTTTTCTGCTCTTGCCCAGGTGAGCCCTCTATTGCTCAACATCCTCTCTGTTGTTCTTCTCCATGTCTCTTTTGGTCTACCCTTACTTCTGTTCCCCTGTGGTGTCCATCTTAGTGCTGATTTTGGTAGTGAGTTGTCAGTCATTCGGAGAACATGTCCCAACCATCGCCAGCGTCTTTCCTCAATAATTGTTGTCAGTGGTTTCATCTGCATCTCTGCCAACAAGATGTTATTTCTTATGGTGTTTGGCCAAAATATTTTTCTAATTCTTCGTAAACATTTAGTCTTGAATTCAACTTGTTTTCTATGGTTTTGGTGATTTTCCAGCATTCACTTCCATAGAGTAGTACACTTAGAACATTACTCTTAAATATCCTGATTTTCATATTTATGCTTAGTTTTTTTTAGATTTCCATATAGTCTGCAGCATTGCAAAAGCCTGGTTTGCTCTAGTAAGTCTGCTGTTGATGTCCTCTGTGCTGTCTCCATTTTCTACTACTTTACTGCCAAGGTATACAAATTCATTGACTTCCTCCACTAACTTGCTATCTACTCTGAGTACATTTCTATTGTTCACATTTTGCTTCATTAACTTTGTCTTTCCTACGTTGATCTTTAGTCTTATGTTGTTTGCATTCTGAGTTAGCTTGTTTGTTTTATCTTGCATTTCTTTGTGGCTACTTGATAGTAGACAAATGTCGTCCGCAAAGTCAAGGTCCTCCAGCACTGTGTCAAGGGTCCATTGTAATCCTCTGCGTTTGTCTGATGTTGCCTTCTTCATTAACCAGTCTACTGCCAAGATAAATAATGTTGGTGATAGTACACATCCCTGCTTCACTCCTGTTTGTACCCTAAAGCTGCTGGAGGTATGTTCTCCACAGATAACTTTGCACTGAAAACCCTCGTATAGTTCTTTGATTACATTAACTATCTTATGGGGGAGGCCATGCCATCTTAGGATTTTCCACAGTGCATCTCTATTGACACTGTCAAAGGCTTTCTCAAAATCTATAAACAATGCATATCTTGTGCTATGCCACTCATTTGCCTGTTCTAATATTTGTCTAAGTACAAATATGTGGTCTGTGCATGATCTTCCTTTCCTAAATCCTGCCTGCTCTTTTCGAAGTTTTCCTTCAAGTGCTGGTACAATCCTGTCGATGATTATTCTGCAAAATACTTTACTGGTGAGTGGCAGTAGGGTAATACCTCTCCAGTTCCCGCAATCTCTGAGGTCATCCTTCTTTGGTAGTTTTACTATAAGCCCAGTTTTCCACTCCCCTGGAGCTTTTTCTAGATCCCAAATTTGTTGTAATATCCGGCAAAGTTGTTTTGGTGTTTCTGTTTCATCTGCTTTCAACATCTCAGCAGTCACTTCATCTTCACCTGGTGCCCTGTCTAATTTTAGCTTCTTTATCGCCTCCTTTACTTCACTTATTGTTATTGGTCCTGTATTGATGTTTAGTTCCGTTTTTGCTTCAGGTATGTCTATTGTTTGTACTGCTTGTGTCTTTTTAGTAGGGTGTTAAAGTGTTCCCTCCATCTTTCAATTTCTTCTCTTTCTCCACTGACCAGTTGTCCCTTTAGTATCCTTATTGCACTCTCACATCTTGTGTTGAAGTTACCTATCATCTGCTTGGTTATTTTGTATATGGTTTTCATGTCATTTGTATATGCTGCTTTCTCTGCTGCTTCTGCTAAGTTGTCATAGTATTGACGTTTATCTTGACGGCATAATTCCTTCACTTCTTTGTCTTTTTGTGCATAATTACTTAAAACTTGTTCTTTTAGTCGTTGTGATTTGGTGTTCAGTAATTTTTTCTTGATTAATGACTACATATATGGCACCTAAAATGTCTACCTCCATAGAGTGTAACAATAATGACCACCTGCACTTCACCTATCATTTATGGCTATCTACGTGGCAATTATCAATCATGCATACCTCCATAGCATATAACAATAATGACTACCTACATGGCACCGAACAATAATGAACACCTACGTGGCACCTAGCAATAATGATTACATATATGGCACATAATAAATATGTTAACCTATATGGCACCTAACAATAATCTCTCTATATATACGGCTCACCTGGGCAAGAGCAGAAAAAAAGGCGAAGGACAGGCATTTGTGGAAAACCCTTGCCGAAGCCCCATGTGCCCTGGGCACTTAAGGTTCAGAGAGAGAGGGAGATATATGGCACTCGAAAATGATGATTATCTACATGGCATTGATGACTTCCTACATAGCATTAATAACTATCTACAGAGCACCTAAAAATAATGACAAGAAACGTGGCAGATAACAATGATGACTACCTACATAACATATGAGAATGATGAATACCTACATGGCACTGATGACAAACTACATGGCATCAAACAATTATGACTACCAACATAGCACCTAAAAATGATGACTACGTGCACAGCACTTAACAATTATGACTACCTACATGGCACCTAATAATGATGACTACCTACGTGGCACTGATGACTACCTACATGAGATCTAACATTGATTAATACATATAATGCACCTAACAAAAATGACTACCTCCATGGCACGTAACAGTATTGATTACCTACATTGAACCTCGCAATAATGACATTCTACGTGGCCCCTAACAATAATGACTACCTACATGGCATCTGAGAATGATGACTATATACACGGCACGTATGACAACCTACATGGCACCTAACAGTAATGACTATCGAAATGGAATCTACATGGCATTTAAAAATGTAAACTACGTACATGGCATCGAACAATTATGACTACCTACAATGCAATGATGACTACATTGCACCTAATAATAATGACTACCTACATGGTGACTAAGAATAATAACTACCAAAACTGACTTAACAATGCTTACTATCTACATAGTACCTAACAATAATAACCATCTATATGGAAAATAACAATAGTGACTACCTACATAACACTCAGCAATGATGACTACCTACAAGGCATCTAAAGTTATGACTACCTACATAACATTTGAGAATGATGACTACCTACACGACACTTATGACAACCTACATGGCACTTAACAATTATGACAACCTACATTACACTTAACAATGATGATTACCTACATGGCACCTAATAATAATGACTATTGAAATGGAACCAAACACTAATGTCTACTTACAAAGCACTTAACACTAATAACTACCTACGTGGCACATAATAAAAATGACTACCGACTCGGCATATCACACTAATGAATACCTACATGGTACCTAGCAATAATGATTACCTTTCTGGCATCTAATAATAATAATTACTATCTGAATGGAACCTAAGACTAATGGCTACCTACGAAGCACCTACCAATAATAACTACCTACATTGTACCTATTAAAAATAACTACCTACATGGTACTTAACAATGATGATAACCTACATGGCACATAACAAACAAAATGACCTATATGGCAGCTAATAATTACAGCAACCTATACGCTGCGAGGCAAAAATGATAAAAAACACGACAACTAACAATAATGACTCCCTACATGGCAGTTAGTAATAATGCTTACCTCCATGGCACGTAAAATAATGACAATCTACATGGCAGCTAACAATAATGATTATCTACACGGCAAAGATGACTACCCACATGGCACCTAGCAGTGATGGTTGCAAATTTGGCACCTAACAATTATGACCACCTAGTTAGCACCTAACAGTAATGACTACCTATATGGCAGCTAACAATGATGATTACCTACATTGCACCTAACAGTGAATACTATCTACATGGCTCATAAAAATAACGACTACTTGCTATGCACCTAACACTGATAAATACTTCTATGACACCTAAAAATGTATACAATCTATTTGGCATTGATTAGTAACTACATTGCACTAATAACTACCTACATGGAGCCTAACAATGATGACCACGTAAATGGCACCTAAAACAATGATCACCTACATGGCACTGATTACTACTTACATGGCACCTAAAACAATGACTACCTACATGTCGCTTAACAATAATGACTACCTACATGGCACCTAACAGTGATAACTACGTACATGGCACTGACGACTACCTCCATGGCATCTAAAATTGATGACTACATACATTGCACTTAATACTTGTGGCTACCTCCATGACACGTAACAATAATGTCTATCTACATGGCACTTCAAAATAATGACAACCTACGTGGCATCCAGCAGTAATAACCACCTACATGGCATCTGACAGTGATGACAGTCTACATGGCACCTGATAATTCTAACTACCTACATGATACTTAACAATCATGACTACCTACATGGCACTGATGACTACCTGCATAGTACCTAAAATGATGACTACTTTCATGGCATCTACCAATAACGAATGTCTCCATGGTACCTAACAATGATGATTAGCACCTAAAAATAGCTAATTCCCTCGGAAATAAAAATGATGACTACATAAATTGTGAGTACCTCTGCTGTAGAGATTTTTCTTAAATGTGGGGGGTGAAGCTATTCTCGGGTGACTACGAGTGCGAGGAATGGTCCGCCGTGGAAAAGATGAAGGAAATGATTAAGTGAAGTAACATAGCTCGTAATAACGGTGACTACTTACATGGCACCTAGCAATGATGACTACCTACGTTCCAGCTTAGCTAACGTTAATGATTGCCTCCATAGCACGTAACAATAATGACTACCTATATGACAGCTAATAATGATGACTACTTACATGTCACCTAACAGTGAATACTATCTACACCACACGTAAAAATAACGACTACTTGCTATGTACCTAACAATGATAATATACTTATATGACACCTACAACATATACTGTCTACATGGCATTGATTAGTAACTATATGTCACTAATAACTACCTACATGGCACCTAAAAATATTGACTACCTACATGGCGCCTAAAATGACAACTACCTACATAGCACTTAACAATTATGATTACCTACACGGCACCTAACAATAATGATTACCTACATTGCACTGATAACTACCTACATGGTATCTAACATTGATGAATACAAACTGCACCTAACAATAATGATTAACTCCGTGACACGTAACAATAATGACTACCTACATAGGACCTCACAATAATGACAACCTACGTGGCACTGAGCAATAATGACTAGTTACGTGGCATCTTACAATGATGACAAGCTACATGGCATTCAATAATTATGACTAACTATACGACAATTAAGAATGATGACTATCTACATGGCACCTATGACTACCTACGTGACACCTAACAATTATGCCTACATACAAAGCTTATAAATACATTACTACCTTCATAGCACCTAACAATTATGCTTACATACATAGCATATAAATACATTACTACCTTCATAGCACCTAACAATTATGCCTACATACATAGCACATAAATACATTACTACCTTCATAGCACCTAACAATTATGCCTACATACATAGCATATAAATACATTACTACCTTCATAGCACCTAACAATTATGCCTACATACATAGCATATAAATACATTACTACCTTCATAGCACCTAACAATTATGCCTACATACATAGCATATAAATACATTACTACCTTCATAGCACCTAACAATTATGCCTACATACATAGCATATAATACATTACTACCTTCATAGCACCTAACAATTATGCCTGCATACATAGCATATAAATACATTACTACCTTCATAGCACCTAACAATTATGCCTACATACATAGCATATAAATACATTACTACCTTCATAGCACCTAACAATTATGCCTACATACATAGCATATAAATACATTACTACCTTCATAGCACCTAACAATTATGCCTACATACATAGCATATAAATACATTACTACCTTCATAGCACCTAACAATTATGCCTACATACATAGCATATAAATACATTACTACCTTCATAGCACCTAACAATTATGCCTGCATACATAGCATATAAATACATTACTACCTTCATAGCACCTAACAATTATGCCTACATACATAGCATATAAATACATTACTACCTTCATAGCACCTAACAATTATGCCTACATACATAGCATATAAATACATTACTACCTTCATAGCACCTAACAATTATGCTTACATACATAGCATATAAAAACATTACTACCTTCATAGCACCTAACAATTATGCTTACATAAATAGCATATAAAAACATTACTACCTTCATAGCACCTAACAATTATGCTTACATACATAGCATATAAAAACATTACTACCTTCATAGCACCTAACAATTATGCTTACATACATAGCATATAAAAACATTACTACCTTCATAGCACCTAACAATTATGCTTACATACATAGCATATAAAAACATTACTACCTTCATAGCACCTAACAATTATGCTTACATACATAGCATATAAAAACATTACTACCTTCATAGCACCTACAAATTACGACTATCTACATAGAACGTAAAAAATGAGTAATTCTGTGACAAATTAAAATGGTGTCTACCTAAATGGCGCCTAAAAATAATGACTACCTACGTAGCAATTAACAATGATGATAACCAATTTGGTACCTAACAGTTATGACTACATAGATAGATAGCACCTTACAATAATAACTGCCTTCATTACACCTAACAATGATGACTACATAGGTGTGGCACCCAAAACAATGACTATCTACATGGCACTGGTTACTACTTACATAGCACATAAAATGATGATTGCCTATACAGGATCTAAAAAAGATAACTACCTACATGGAATCTAAAAATAATGACTACATATATCTCTCTCTCTGTCTCTGAACCTTAAGTGCCCAGGGCACATGGGGCTTCTGCGAGGGTTTTCCACAAATGCCTGTTCTTTACCTTTTTTCTGCTCTTGCCCAGGTGAGCCCTCTATTGCTCAACATCCTTTCTGTTGTTCTTCTCCATGTCTCTTTTGGTCTACCCTTACTTCTGTTCCCCTGTGGTGTCCATCTTAGTGCTGATTTTGGTAGTGAGTTGTCAATCATTCGGAGCACATGTCCCAACCATAGCCAGTGTCTTTCCTCAATAACTGCTGTCAGTGGCTTCATCTGCATCTCTGCCAACAAGATGTTATTTCTTATGGTGTTTGGCCAAAATATTTTTCTAATTCTTCGTAAACATTTAGTCTTGAATTCAACTTGTTTTCTATGGTTTTGGTGATTTTCCAGCATTCACTTCCATAGAGTAGTGCACTTAGAACATTACTCTTAAATATCCTGATTTTCGTATTTATGCTTAGTTTTTTTAGATTTCCATATAGTCTGCAGCACTGCAAAAGCCTGGTTTGCTCTAGTAAGTCTGCTGTTGATGTCCTCTGTGCTGTCTCCATTTTCTACTACTTTACTGCCAAGGTATACAAATTCATTGACTTCCTCCACTAACTTGCTATCTACTCTGAGTACATTTCTATTGTTCACATTTTGCTTCATTAACTTTGTCTTTCCTACGTTGATCTTTAGTCTTATGTTGTTTGCATTCTGAGTTAGCTTGTTTATTTTATCTTGCATTTCTTTGTGGCTACTTGATAGTAGACAAATGTCGTCCGCAAAGTCAAGGTCCTCCAGTACTGTGTCAAGGGTCCATTGTAATCCTCTGTGTTTGTCTGATGTTGCCTTCTTCATTAACCAGTCTACTGCCAAGATAAATAATGTTGGGGATAGTACACATCCCTGCTTCACTCCTGTTTGTACCCTAAAGCTGCTGGAGGTATGTTCTCCACAGATAACTTTGCACTGAAAACCCTCGTATAGTTCTTTGATTACATTAACTATCTTATGGGGGAGGTCATGCCATCTTAGGATTTTCCACAGTGCATCTCTATTGACACTGTCAAAGGCTTTCTCAAAATCTATAAACAATGCATATCTTGTGCTATGCCACTCATTTGCCTGTTCTAATATTTGTCTAAGTAAAAATATGTGGTCTATGCATGATCTTCCTGCCTGCTCTTTTCGAAGTTTTCCTTCAAGTGCTGGTACAATTCTGTTGATGATTATTCTGCAAAATACTTTACTGGTGAGTGGCAGTAGGGTAATGCCTCTCCAGTTCCCGCAATCTCTGAGGTCACCCTTCTTTGGTAGTTTTACTATAAGCCCAGTTTTCCACTCCCCTGGAGCTTTTTCTAGATCCCAAATTTGTTGTAATATCCGGCAAAGTTGTTTTGGTGTTTCTGTTTCATCTGCTTTCAACATCTCAGCAGTCACTTCATCTTCACCTGGTGCCCTGTCTAATTTTAGCTTCTTTATCGCCTCCTTTACTTCACTTATTGTTATTGGTCCTGTATTGATGTTTAGTTCCGTTTTTGCTTCAGGTATGTCTATTGTTTGTACTGCTTGTGTCTTTTTAGTAGGGTGTTAAAATGTTCCCTCCATCTTTCAATTTTTTCTCTTTCTCCACTGACCAGTTGTCCCTTTAGTATCCTTATTGCACTCTCACATCTTGTGTTGAAGTTACCTATCATCTGCTTGGTTATTTTGTATATGGTTTTCATGTCATTTGTATATGCTGCTTTCTCTGCTGCTTCTGCTAAGTTGTCATAGTATTGACGTTTATCTTGACGGCATGATTCCTTCACTTCTTTGTCTTTTTGTGCATAATTACTTAAAACTTGTTCTTTTAGTCGTTGTGATTTGGTGTTCAGTAATTTTTTCTTGATTAATGACTACATATATGGCACCTAAAATGTCTACCTCCATAGAGTGTAACAATAATGACCACCTGCACTTCACCTATCATTTATGGCTATCTACGTGGCAATTATCAATCATGCATACCTCCATAGCATATAACAATAATGACTACCTACATGGCACCGAACAATAATGAACACCTACGTGGCACCTAGCAATAATGATTACATATATGGCACATAATAAATATGTTAACCTATATGGCCCCTAACAATAATCTCTCTATATATATGGCACTCGAAAATGATGACTATCTACATGGCATTGATGACTTCCTACATAGCATTAATAACTATCTACAGAGCACCTAAAATAATGACAAGAAACGTGGCAGATAACAATGATGACTACCTACATAACATATGAGAATGACGAATACCTACATGGCACTGATGACAAACTACATGGCATCAAACAATTATGACTACCAACATAGCACCTACAAATGATGACTACCTAAATGGCATCTAACAATGACGACTTTTATATGACAGCTAAAGAGAATAGCCGACTTTATGGCAACGAAAAATAATGACTGTCTACATGGCGCTGGTTAATACTTACATGGGACCTAAAAATGATGAATACCTACATGGCACCTAACAATGATGAATACTAACATGGCATTAATGACTACCTATATGGCATTTAACATTAATGACTACATTCACTGCACCGAACAAAAATGACTACCTTCATGCCATGTATCAATAATGACTACCTACATGGCACCGAACAATAATGACAACCTACATATCACCTAGGAATAATGAATACCTACATGTCATCTGACAAATATGACTACCTACATAGCACTTATGACAACCTTCATGGGCTTAACAATTATGACTACCTTCATTACAATTAACAATTATGACTACCTACATGGTTCTAATGACTACCTACTTAAGATCTAGCAATTATAATCGCCTAATTGGCAACTAGTAATTTTGACTACATACATAGCACCTAACAAATATGTCTACCTACATGTCATCTGATAATTGTGACTACCTACAAGGCACCTAATAATGATGACTATCGACACTGCACCTAACAATGATGATTACCTATATCACACCAAACAATTATGACTGCCTACACGGTCCCTAGCAATGATGTCTACATATATGGCATTTTAAAATGAAGACTACCTACATAATACAGAACAATAATGAATACTTAAGTGGCACCTAACATAATGACTACCTACATGTTACCTAAAATGATGTCTACCTACATGGTGTCTAACAATTATGACTACATACATGGCAGCTAACAATTATGACTACCTACATGACAATGATTGCTACAGTGCAACTAACAATAATGACTTCCAACATTGACCTAACAATGATTACTGTCTAAATGATATCTAACAATAATGCATACCTACAAGGCCTCTAATTATTATGACGGTCAACATGGTATAGACGTACATGGGACCCAAGAATAAAGACGATTTACATGGCACATATCAATTGTTACTACCTACATGGCACCTAACAATTATGACTACTCACATAGCCCTTAACAATTATGACGACCTACATGGCACCTAACAATTATGACTACTCACATAGCCCTTAACAATTATGACGACCTACATGGCACCTAACAATTATGACTACTCACATAGCCCTTAACAATTATGACGACCTACATGGCTCCTAACAATTATGAGTACTTTCATGGCACTTAACAATAATGAGTACCTACATGTACCTAACAATGACGACTACAAACATGACACTCAAAAGTGATAACATGGCACCAGAAAATTATGACTTCCTAGACAGCACCTAACAATTTTCACTACCTACATGGCACCACACAATTAATACTACCTACATGGCACCTACCAATAATGACAACGAACATACTACCTAAGAGTTATGACTATTTGCATGACACATTATAATGATAACTACCTACGTGGCAACTAAAAATAATGGCTACCTATATTGCACATAAGATTGATGACTACCTATATACCTACATGGCACATAATAATAATGATTGCTTACATGATTCCTAACAATAATGACTGCTTACATGGCAACTGACAATAATGATTGCCTACATGTCGATTAGCAGTGATGACTACCTCCATGGTACGTAACAGTATTGACTACCTACATAACACCTAACAATGCTGACTACCCACTAGGCAACTAAAAATGATGCCTACCTACACTGCACCTAAGAATGATGATTACCTGCAAGGCACCTAACAATAATGACTACCTACATGGCACCTAACAATATTGTCTAACTGCATCGTACCTAGCCATAATGACTACGTACATGGCACCTAACAATAATGGCTATCTACATGGAACCTAGTAATGATGACTTCCTATACAGCATCTAACAATTATAACTACCTACATGACACCTAATAATGATGACTTCCTATACGGCATCTAACAATTATAACTACCTACATGACACCTAATAATGATGACTTCCTATACGGCATCTAACAATTATGACTACCTACATGACACTTAATAATGATGACTTCCTATACGGCATCTAACAATTATAACTACCTACATGACACCTAGGTTAGTAGGGGTATCCCCTATCAAAGGAGAAGTAAGACGTCTCCTTACCTCCGTCAGTCTACGAGACACTCTTGGGCAAGGTGGAGTACCCGTATAGCCCCCCCCCCCCCCCGATCAGGGTGACGTGAGGCCATGGGAGCAGGTGGTGGATGGAATGGGAGAGCAGCTGACAGATAATGTTGGTTATGGTCACCATTCTATGATGGTAGGCAGATGATCTCAATGTAGGGACAATGGCTACGATCACTGGCTAGTATAGTCAATGCCCGGAAGGAAAGCAATGGTAAACTACCTTCTGGAAATATACCAAGAAACCCAAACAGCAATCATGGAAGGTCAAACAGGAAAAAGATCTGGTGGTGAGTCCCCGGCCAGATAGATCTAATTTTAACACTGGGGAAGAGTGTGAGACAGAGGTCAGTACTAGTAACTGTGATGACGGACAAAATCCTGACGATGTTACCAAGGAAAACTCCTGCATCAAACTAAAAAGAAAAATAAGAGTAGGAACATGGAATGTGAGAAGTATGTATGAGGGAAAGTATCAAATAATAAGTGACGAGATGAAAAGAACGAGGATACACATTTTGGGAATCTGCGAACATCAATGGAAAGGATCAGGACACTTCAAGAGCGAGAGTGATACTACCATTGTATACTCTGGCGGATAAATAGGAGGACATAATGGATTGGCTTTTTACTTGGACAAATCAATATCGAAAGCATTACTAGGCTACAATCCAGTAAGTGATAGAATCCTAACAATCAGACTTAAGGGCATTTCTAGAAATGTAACAATCATCCAGATATATGTACCTACATCAACAGCAGAAGAAGAGGAAGTAGAAGACTTTTATAATACACTGCAAACGACAATAGACCAGGTATGGAAAAATGATATTGTATTAATAATGGGGGATTTTAATGCAAAGATTGGTACAGAAAGAGCAGAAGATGAAGGACATGTTGTAGGGAAATTTAGCATAGGACATAGAAATGAGACAGGTGACAATCTAATGGCGTTTTGCATGGAAAATGAGCTAATGGTTGCTAACACACTTTTTAAACAACATCCAAGAAGACTTTACACATGGACATCACCTGATGGGAAAACCAGGAATCAAATATATTACATTTTAGTGCAAGGAAGGTGGAGGTCAAGCATAACATCAGCAAAAACTTTACCAGGTGCTGATTGTGACACGGACCATGAGTTATTAATAGCAGACATGAAGATAAAGATAAAAAAGATGGTTACGGGATCAAGACCACTCCGCTTTGATCTTTAAAAATTACCGGAACAATACGGTACAGAAGTGAAGAACAGTTTCGAAATCCTGATGGCTGTATAGGAGGGGATGACGCCAGATGATTTGGCTACACAGGCCAGATATATCTTAATAACAACAGCTAAAGACATGGTTCCAGTAAAGAAAACACAAAAGAATGGATGGACTACAGCAGGCACACTAGAACTGATAAAACAACGAAGAGAAATGAAGACGCAATGGGAAGTGACAAACAACAACAAAGAGAAATATAAAACTTTAACAAAAGAAGTACGAAGAAACATAAGAAAAGACAAAAAAAACAATACATACAAGATTGTTGTGAAAGAATAGAAGAACATCAGAAGTGTGGAAGAGATAGTGAAATGTTTAAAGAAATGAAGATATTGACGAGAAATGTCACACCTAAGCTAAATGTAATTTGTGAATAGATGGGGAATACCTTGACAGAGACAGAGGAAATTCTAGAAAGATGGAAGGAATATTGCAAAGGAATGTATGAAACAAGCGACTGTGGAAGCAGAAATCAACAGTGTGAATTATTATTGAAGGAGAAAGAGCCCGAACCGATAATAGAAGTTTTATGGGCAATAAAGAATCTGAAAAATGGTAAATCACCAGGATGTGATGAGATAGCAGCTGAACTTATTAAAGCAGGAGCAAAGGAATGTGCAACAATCTATCATGCACTATGTAAAAAGATTTGGCATTCTGGTATTTGGCCAAAAGAATGAAAAAGAACTGTATTCATACCACTGCCAAAAAAAAGGGTAACCTGAAATTATGCACAAACTACAGAACTGTTGCCCTGATTAGTCATGCCAGTAAAATTCTGTTAAAAATCATAATGGTTAGACTTCGTAAGAAAATAGAAGAAGAAGTCAGTATGGTCCAACCTGGTTTCAGGCAAGGAAGAGGATCAAGAGATCACATATTCAATATAAGATTAATAATAGAGAAAGTGAGAAAGACCAAGCCGAAGATGGCTGCAAGATATCGTTGAGGATCTGCAAATGGCACCAGCGGCAGGGCATCTTGCTTACAACCGAGAGGCCTACATGAGAGCTGTTAGGGAGGCAAAGTTCCGCAAGGGACATGCAACTGATTGAATGAATGATATGTCACCTGATAATAACGACTTCCTATATGGCATCTAACAATTAGGACTACCTACAAAACACCTAATAATGATGACCACATACGTAACATCTAATAATGATGACCACATACATAACATCTAATAATGGTTACTGCCTACATAATACCTAGTAGTGATGACCAGATACATGACACCTGATTATGATGACTGGCTACATGACATCTAATAATGATAACTACTTACATGTCATCTAATAATGATGACTACCTACATGACACCTAATAATGACGACATATAAAGACATGACACTTATAGAGATGACTGGGTACATGGCATCTAACAATTATATCTAACTACATGACACCTAATAATGATGACTACATACATGGCATCTAACAATTATATCTAACTACATGACACCTAATAATGATGACTACATACATGACACCTAATAATTATGACCACCTACATGGCACCTAATAATAATGACTACATATATGGGATCTAACAATTAGTACCACCTACATGACATTTAATAATGATGACTTAATACATGGCATCTAACAATTATGACTACCTACATGACATCTAATATGACGACTACATACATGACACTTAGTAATGACGACTACTTACATGACATCTAATAATGACGACTACCTAAATGACACCTAATAATGAGGACTACCTACATTATACCTAATAATGAGGACTACCTACATGATACCTAATAATGACAATTATCTAATCATTCATTCATTCCTTTGCATGTCCCTTGCGGAACTTTGCCTCCCAAACAGCACTCCTGTAGGCCTCTCGGTTGTGAGCAAGATGGCCTGCTGCTGTTGCATCCATTTCCAGATCGTCAACGATGTCTTGCAGCCATCTTCGTCTTGGTCTTCCTCTTTTTCTTTTTCACATTATGTATCCTTCCAATACGGTCTTCTCTAAATTATCATGACGTTTAATGTGTCCAAAATATTTCAGTTTTCTCTCTTTAATCCTCTTCACTAGCTAGCCTTCTTCAATATTGAGCTCTTGTAGTATAGATATATTTGTTCTTTTTTGTGTCCACGATATTTGGAGGAATCTTCTGTAGCATTTACATTCAAAGGCATTTATGTGATTCTCAGCTGTTTTGTTAAGTGTCCAGGTCTCACAGGCATATGTTGCTATGGGAAAGATGCATGCATCTTGTTAATACTGTTCCAAATATCAGAGCCGGCGCAGAAACAACCAAAGCTCTAATAAAAAAGTTTTTAGGGGCTGACGATGCAGCCTTTGTGGCTCACAGAGAGACACCTCTACAGACTCTGATCAACAGCATAACAAGTGCGTGTGTTTTACTTTCACTGGCAATAATCATCAACACATGGTTCTTGAACAAGGCGACCCCACGTATATTAGTCTATCAACCCAACATTTATCAGTCTAACGACCAAAATATGTCTGACAACCCCACAATATGTCTGTCTGACAACCCCACAATATGTCTGTCTAACAACCCCACAATATGTCTGTCTGACAACCCCACAATATGTCTGTCTAACATTGGATGGGAGTCTGCTTGCAATCATGCTGACAATGATGACATTTCTTACAACTGAGGTAGGGCAGGTAGACTAGAGTTGTCTTGGCCGAGTGGCACCTGAAAATTGAATTGTTAGGACGACGACTTGGGACGTCTTAGGGAAGATGAGATGTTTAAGCTAATGATCCTACATGGTCATAATTTCACTGCCTGTTGTAGATTAATTTCTTAGGAAAACGAGATATTTAATCTATTGCTTCTACACGTGACATGGCCTGTAGTAGAGCAATTCTCCCGCTCTCGACCACAAAGTAACAAGAACAACAAAGACTTGAACTAGAGTCCCGCCGGAATGGGAAATAATTTTTTTTTTTTTTGCTTTATTGTCGGAAAGACATCCCTGAGTTCAGTTAGACAGAAACTTATTTAAAAAGCTGAGTTCAGTTAGACAGAAACTTATTTAAAAAGCTGAGTTCAGTTAGACAGAAACTTATGTAAAAAGCTGTGTCTAGTTAGACAAAATCTTATCTTATTTAAAAAGGTTGATATTATGAAATAGAATACTTTCCAGATTTCCTCAAATATAAAGATATCTGAACTACTTAAATACATAAATCTAAATCATTTCTATAAATCTTCTAAACATCCACAGAAATCATCGGTGTACTTCTACACACCAAGGACAGACAAATATTGGCTATCCAGGTTATATTGTTTTCACGGAAGATAGCGCCAGAACTAGATGCCTGCAAGTAGAGACTAGCGGTTTGTCCAGGCCGAAGAGCTACATTGTTCCCTTGTGTTTGTGGTAGGAGTACATGATCTTACCATTCCGGTGGACCGGTATTTATAGACCATAGAGTAAAATCACCAGCCTGGTGAGGCCGTATTCAAAGAACATAGAGGAAAACACCAGTCCAATGGGCCGGTATTTATAGTCCATAGAGGAAATCACCAACCCGTTGCACCGGTATTTCTAGAACACAGAGGAAAACAGCTATGGCTTCTCACTCTTAGTCTGAGACAACAGAAAACTGCGGGCTACGACCTGTGAGGCTGACCAGCGTTTTTGTGAGGCTTACCAGTGTGTTTGGGAGGCTGACCAGTGTGTTTGTCAGGCTGAGTAGTGTGTTTGTGTGGCTGACCAGTCTGTTTGTTAGAGTGAGCAGTATGTTTGTTAGGCTGATCAGTATGTTTGTTGGGCTGATCAGTGTGTTTGTTAGGCTGATCAGTATGTTTGTTGGGCTGATCAGTATGTTTGTTAGGCTGATTAGTATGTTTGTTTGGCTGATCAGTATGTTTGTTTGGCTGACCAATGTGTTTGTGTGGCAGATCAGTATGTTTTTGAGATTGATCAGTGTGTTTGTAAGACTGTAAGCTGGCCAGAGTGTTTGTTAGTCTGATCAGTGAGTTGTGAGACTGACCAGTATATTTGTGAGGTGACTAGTCCGTTTTTGTGGCTGTAGGCTATCCAGAATTTTTGTTAGAGTGACCAGTGCGTTTGTGAGGTTGACCAATGCGTTTGTGAGGTTGACCAATGCGTTTGTGAGGTTGACCAGTGTTTTTGTGAGGCTGAGCAGTGTGTTTATGAGGCTGCATGCTGGCCAGTGTGTTTTTAGGATGAACAGTGTGTTTGTTAGGCTGACCATTGTGCATGTGAGGCTGACCAGTGCGTTTGGGAGGCTGACTAGTATGTTTTTTAGACTCAACAATGAGTTTGTTAGGGTGGACAGTGAGTTTGTGGGGTTGACTAGTTTGTTTGTGAGGCTGACCAGTGTGTTTGTGAGGCTAACAGTGTGTTTGTTAACTGACCAGTGTGTTTGTAAGGCTGACTAGAGTATTTGTTATACTGATCATTGTGTTTGTTAATCTGACAAATGTGTTTGTTAGGCTGACTAGTGTGTTTGTTAGGCTGACTAGTGTGTTTGTTAGGCTGACTAGTGTGTTTGTTAGGCTGACTAGTGTGTTTGTTAGGCTGACTAGTGTGTTTGTTAGGCTGACTAGTGTGTTTGTTAGGCTGACTAGTGTGTTTGTTAGGCTGACTAGTGTGTTTGTGAGGCTGACCAGTGTGTTTTTGAATCTGTCCAATGTATTTGTTAGTCTTGCCAGTGAGTTTGTGAGGTTTATCAATGAGATTGTTAGGCTGACCAGTGTGTTTGTAAGTTTGACCAGTGTTTTGTAAGTTTGACCAGTGTGTTGTAAGGCTGACTAGTGTTTGTAAAGCAGACCAGAGTGTCTATAAGGATGATCAGTGTGTTTGTAAGGCTGACTGCAATAGTCGATATCCTGATAACTTCCTGTTAGTCTAGTGATTGTCGTTATAGCGATTTTGTTTCGCTGCATTTTGTATTGTACACGATTTATCTGCGCATGTCTGGTCTTTCATAGTTCAATCCAAAGCGTGGCTAACAAATGAGCGAAACTGATGTTTGTAACTGAGAAATTTCAATATTTATTGTGACCTTGGAGGCATAAGGACATGTCCCATGACCAGACCACTGTTCCTCAATCTACCCCAAGTACATCTAGACCTATTAAATGTACTGGAGAAGTAGTTAGAAGGTTATTTCAGACATTATTTTAGTGAGAATGCCACCACAAGACGAGATCGGACGAAAATTTAAGTAGATCTGGAAATCGCAGATGGCAAACATTGTACATCTAGGCATCGCCGATGGTAAGCAATACACAATTATCAGCTAAAATCATCATACTACTTCTTTTTTCCTAAAAGAAAAACTCTTCATTTATGAAATCTTCTTATATTTACAACTATTTTCATGCATAATATGTATACTTTTAAAGTGGAAATGCTTTGTACATTCACTTTTACAACTATACCCCCCTATACATATCAAGACCCGCGCTTTTTGTGTGGCACTGACGGGTACTTCCGCGTATTTTTTTTCTGTAGGGAAGAGCTAGTGTGTTTGTTAGGCTGACTAGTGTGTTTGTTAGGCTGACTAGTGTGTTTGTTAGGCTGACTAGTGTGTTTGTTAGGCTGACTAATGTGTTTGTTAGGCTGACTAGTGTGTTTGTTAGGCTGACTGGTGTTTTGTGAGGCTGCCTATTCTGTTTCAGTAAAAATATACCATGTTCATAATTTTGTATACATAATTTAGAGATGTTTTAGTCAAACAGTCTAACAATAACAGTATAGCTGATAATGGTAACAACAGAGCAATGATAATTAAG